>RQIL01016442.1:0-10623 GCA_003951145.1 Jimgerdemannia lactiflua | reverse complement strand
TCTCTATTGAGTATATTTATAATATATAAAATTATAGATTAAGTTGATAATAAATATCTCAATAAAGCTACTATAAACTATCAAAACTTTTAAATTAAATTATTTATATAATGTAATGTAGCAGATGCTAAACTTGGTAAGTATGTCAGATTTCTTTATCTTGAATTTTTATCTTCTTGACTCCCAGAGTCAGTAGTTCCTTAAGGCCAAATGTATCAAAGATATAATTCTAAAGGTCCCTTTATTAGTATACTTGTTCTTTTCTAACACTTTCAATCTGAGGTTTATTTACTCAAAGATACTGAATTATTTATATAGATTTACTAGCTATGAGGTGGCTAAGTTATGACTACATTTCCTGTAAGTCAGTTTTTACAAATGTAAATTCTCTACATCTGCTAAGATTTCTATGATTGTAAAAGATTTAGATCTGTAGAATCTTTATAGTTATAGAAATGACAGCTATACTATATTGGGAATCAGATTTGAGTGCTGCAATCAAATGTCTATTCTTCTGATTCTTGTTATAATTTTGAGTTAACTGTCACAACTTTCTCCTGAATAGGTTATTTATTCCTGAAATATCCTATTCACTCAAATTCCCAAGCTTTGATTATCTGAATCTCCTTGTACTGTACAATCTGTGCTATCATATTCTCCCAATATTGTCTTCTAACTTAGCTGAAATCTCCTGGTAATACTCCCTGGAACTGGGCTAGGGCTGATTTGTCATCTTTAAATAGATGATGTATTCTTGTAGTGTAATGTGCCTGGCTCAATAGAGGCAAATTACAAGGTTGGGCAGCTGTGTAGATTGGCTTGAGCCCCCAGTTACTTTGTCAAAAAGCAACAAAATGTTCAGGTATTTTATAGGTCTGGTACTGGTATTGGTGCTGATACTGGTGTTTAGTGGTATAATATTCAACAGCTGGAGACTTCGGTGTGCGATTTGGTCAATTTCCTTTTTAGGTGGCATTCTTGGGCAGTATGTGTGAGTGGATTTTCCTTCTTGGGTGACAGTAGATAATTCGTGTGACACGGGCGATCTGGCAATTGACGGATTTCCTTAAAAGAGTGGGCTCTCTGGGAATCGGCGATCAGTTTCCTTTAAGGGTGCAGGATCTCTGGATGCGTGACAGGTAATCGGGTTGAACGATGCAGATTGAGCGGTCTATGCAACTTTTGCAGTTTACTTGAACGATGTGGGTGATCAGCGGAGTGCGGTGGATCGGCAGACTTAAACTGGCGGACTTAAACGATACGGACGAATGATGCAGATCGGCAGATAGAAAGGTTGACTTGAATGCGGATTACTTGAAAATGGCGTCTTATTCCTTAAGCGGCAGACTTGAATAAAAATGGCAGACTTCTAACAGGGCAGCTGGCAAAGTTACATCAAAGACTGGCTTCATTTGTATAAAGATTCACTGTGAAGTTGTATCTATAGACTGGCTTTTTGAGCAGTGGACTTAAACTGGTGGACTTCTGGCTTATCTGGCAAGTGAACCAAAAACGGTGGACTTCTTTGTATCGGAAAGTGGACCGGAGTAGAAATGAGGTACCAAGCTCACAATCTCCTAGAAGAGACTCTAGAGTGGGCATTTCTCCTAAGTGTTGTAATCCTTTCTGGACCAAGTGGCTCTGGGCAGGCATATCCCTCAAAGTGTTGTAGGCAGACTTGTCTTTTGCTTTGGATTCAATTTCGGACTGAGGTTTATTCACTCTTGTCTCTGGAGTATTTTATACAAGTTGGTTGCTACCTTGGTTGCTATCTGGCTAATTATAGATTGCTATTTATGGTGTGTTTGGGGTGATAGCTACTGTCAGGGTGACAGCCACTGTCAGGGTGACAGCCACTGTCAGGGATTTTCCCTATTTTAGCTATCTGGTTATTTATACAGTTTTCCACAGCAATGGTTGCTGTGCTGGTGACTATGCTGTGCTAAATATTAAATGTTCAGTCATCTGGTTTGTTCGCATTATCTGACCGGTGGTATGTTTTTGTGGTCTGTCACATCAGCCCCCACTAAAGGGTAGTCTGTCCCAGACTATCCTTTAGTTATCATTCCAGTAGGCATAAGCATCTTCAGCATCTATGCCCATACCATCATCTCCTTCTGTATCTGGGTCACTCCATTCAAGTTCTGGGTCTTCTTCTTATTCTTTGGAAAAGAAAATGTCAAGTTGTTGAAGAATACTCTGAAAGGTGGTTTCATTCATCTGATGGATGTCATTGAGGCAGAGATGAGACTGTACCAGGGCTCCAACATTTCGTTTGTACAAGGTGTAGATTCATTTGGCAGTTCTTGCTTCTCTGAGGGTGATTCCTGCTGGACTCCTGATATAAGGTTGGTCTGTCAACAGTTGTCCAATATTGTAGAAGGCCTGCAGATGGTGGATCTGGAGTAGTCTCTAGGCAATGGTGAGATTCTCTTGATGCTTCTAGATCAATTGTATCGGAGTTCCTTCAAGTTGGCAGAACTGGGGCAAGAGAATTGGCAGGGCTTGGAAGGAGCTGAGGATGAGGGTCTGGAGGCATTGATCAATCCTCTAAGTCATGGTTTGTGTAGGTATATCTTGAGGTGATTGATGTGAACTGGGGTTCTCAAGACACATCCATTCATGCTTCTTATATAGATGCTAGTTCCTCTGATGTTGTGTACAAGGTATGGTCCTTCCCATTTTGGTTCCAGTTTGGCGGCAAAGTTTGTTTCAATAATGCTTCTCCAAACTAGGACTTAATCTCCAATCTTGATCTTCTGATCCTTCTGTTTCTGGTCATAATACTTCTTTTGTCTTTCCTGGGCCTTGATAATCTGGTTTCGGGCATCTTTTCACAGCTGATCTCCTTTTTCAAGAAGCTTTCCGAGGTTCTCATGGTCAGCAGTTCTAGTCTTCTTGGCAAACATCATTTCGAAGGGCTTTTGTTTGGTTGAGGCAGCAGGGGTGTTTCAGATTTCCCACAGGATTTCAGATAAGCAGAGATCCCAGTTGGTAGGATTGACCTTGGCAAGTCCTTTCTTGATGGTCTGGTTCATTCTTTCGGTCATTCCATTGGTTTGAGGGTGATAGGAGGTGGTCTTTTTCAGGTGGATCCTATGAATTCATGCATAACTTGAGATTATGTTATTCACAAATTCAGTTCCTCGATCAGAGATAAGTTCTTCAGGGGGTCCATATCGGTGGGAGAGATCATGGAGGTGTCCAACAATGGTCAGGGCATCTGCAATCTCCATGGGGTATGCTTCGGGCCATTTGGTCAAGTGTTCAACAAATACTAGGATGTATCTGTTTCATTTTGGTGTTACTGGCAGGGGTCTGATTATGTCTACTCCCCATCTTTGGAAGATGTGAGTGGGTGGGGGAATCGATTGTAGAGGGGCTTGATAGTTCTTCTTTCCTTGATACTTCTGGCAGGTGTTACACTTCTGGATGATGTCTCAGACTTGTGTTCTGAGGTGGGGCCAATGTTGATGTTGTTTTCGAATCTTGTCTTCTGTATTTGTCTGTCCTTGATGGGCTTTCTGGTGTTCTTGTCGGATGAGATCTTCTTGCTCTTTGATGGTCATGGGAACTTCCTTGAGGGTGCAGTTCCAAGGTATACCATTCCCTTGATTGATTGGGTCATGCGGGAGAGAACATCAACATTGTTGTGTGTTCTTCCTGCTTTGTGGATAATGTTGATTTCATAATCCTGAAGGATAAGGATCCATCGGGCAAGGATTCCAGTGGGGTCTTTTTGGTGCAGTAACCATTTGAGAGCTGCATGGTCTGTGATCAGGGTGAACTTTCTTCCAATAAGGTAATGTTTGAACAAGGTGACTGCCCATATAACTGCAAGATATTCCAATTTGGTGCTCCCATAGTTGGTCTGCTGCTTGTTGGTGGCTCTGCTTGCATAAGCTATCACATAGTGCTGTTTGTCAGATCCTTCTTGTTGTGCAAGGATAGCTCCAAGGCCATTCTTGGATGCATCAGTGTACAGGATGAAAGGTTTCTACAGATCTGGTCGGACTGGGATTGGTGCTGAGGTCAGGCAGTGTTGTAGTTTTCGGAAGGCTTCTTCTTGTGGTTCTTTCCATTGGAACAGTACTTCTTTCTTCAGCAGGATTCGGATTGGGGCAGAGATTTCGGCAAATCCCTTGATAAATCTTCTGTAGTATGATGCAAGCATCAGGAAGGATAGGGCTTCCTTCGGGGTCTTGGGGACAGGGAAGTTGTTAACTTTTTCGATCTTCTTGGGGTCTGCATGTGTTCCATCTTTAGAAACTATGAATCCAAGGAATTCAAGCTTCTGTTTGCCAAAGTAGCACTTCTTTCAGTTGAGTCTCAGGTGGTTTTGTCGGGTGAGTTTGAAAAACTCCTCAAGGTCTCGCAGGTGGTCTTTGAAATTTGCTGAGTAGATGTTGGAATCATCCACATAAACAATGAGGCAGTAGTGGATAAGAGGGGCATATACTGAGTTCATCATTCACTGGAAGGTTGGGGGTGCATTGCAGAGTCCAAAGGGCATTCAGAGGTACTCAAACAATTTTCCTAGGGCAAGGAAAGCTGTCTTTTGAATGTCTTTTGGGTCCATTGATATCTCATGGAATCCTGCGAATAAATCTATGCTGCTGAAGTATCTTGCATTTTGTAGCTGGTCCAGAAGGTCATCAATTCAGGGCAAGGGATATGCATCTTTTTCAGTTACTGTGTTGAGTTTTCTGAAGTCTACAACAAGCCTCCATCCTCCTTTCTTTAGTACTATAAGTATAGGGCTGGCCCAAAGGCTGGTAGAGGGTCGGATGACTCCATTGTTTAAGAGTTCTTGTATGTGTTCTTTTTCGAATGTCTTCAAGTGGTGGGGTATTCTGTATGGTTTCTGTCAGATGGGTGTTGCATTTCCTGTATTTATACTGTGGTGGTATGATGGGTTGTATGGCAGGTTGCCATAGTCTATGGTAAAGATGTCCTGATATTTATGAAGGAGTTCAGTCAATTGCTTTTGTTGCTGAGGGGTCAATTCTTCTCCAATGTTTGTGGAAGGCTTCACTTTCTCCTGGGTTGCAGAGGGGCCTTTCCTTTCTTCTGTGACCTTTTGCCATTTCCCTGTAAGTTTAATTCATAAACTTCTCTGTGTGTTCAGTTGAGGTAAGGCACAAGGTGTCCAATGATGGTTCCTTTTGGCAGGATGATGTTATCCCAGCTTGTGTTGGTTGCTCAAAAGTGTACTGGATTCATCTTGTCAGGGAATGTGTATCCTTCTATGTACAGGTTTCGGATTTTTTCATTGGGTTCGAAGAAGAGATTCCTGGGGTCTGGTGGTGCAAAGATTTCAATAGTGGTCTGCTCTCCTGGCTCAAGAATGAGGTTCTTGTGAAGCTTTACTGGTTGGTGGAAAACTTGCTGAGGAGCATTTGGTTTGAATAAGCTGACTTAAAGGAGGTGTACTTCCTTTTTATCTGAGCTTCCAAATCCTTTGGCTTGTCTGGTTCCTTGAGTAAGCCTGGGTACTTCTTGTAGCTGAGGAGTCTTGTATTTGAGGAAGACTGCTCGAGTGATTTTGTCTCCTTTGTTGATTCGAATCCATTCACCACTTCCATTTCTTAAGATAACCTCGATTTCGCCTATGTATCCTGGATCGATGGTTCCTCCTTCAGTAGAGAGTCCTTCAAGGGCTAATCTAGACCTTGAGGTCAACTGGATGTAGGTTCCTTTTGGTGGCTGTATGGCAATACTGGTTCTAATGAGCTTTGTACTTTCAGGGCCCATAGTGGTGTCATAAAGACTGCTGAGATCATAGCCAACATCTTCTTGGTGTGCCTTTTTCGGTGGGATTGCATTGGGGTGAAGCAATGTGAACTGTGCAATGTTCTTGCCAAGTGTAGGCTGTCCATGGGCTGAGGCTCCTGTGGCATCGGATCTCCAACCTCTGATGTCTAGGTGGGGCCATCTTGCTCCAGTAGAGGGGTCTTGAAGATAATTGATTCCTCTTTTTCCAGTGGGGTCCAGGGCTTCCATGAAATTGATGGCATCATCTATCCATCCTTGGCGAGTTGCATGGCGAATGAGAGCCAGGATATCTTCTCCTAGGTCATATATCTTGAGGACCTTCTTTGTAGGCTTCTTCTTTTTCTCCTTTCGAATTCGGGCTTGGTCATCTCCTCTCTTGAGTGTGTGCACCATCACATCCTTGCTAAGATGAATCTTTTCGTGTTGATAAGGCCAGCATCTTGGGTGCTTTCCATGATGGCAATATCCCATGGCTTGGAAGTGTTTCTTCCTTTCTTCAATTTTTTCTAGCTTTGGAAATCTGCATCCATTCACATCATACTTTGGTGGGAGGGTAGACAGGGGTTTCACTTCTGTTTGGGTGTAGAATCCGACTCCATGTCTTCTTTTCACAAGTGAGGTGATGGATTCCTGGAATGAGGTCCCTTCTGCAATGATTTTCAGGGGACTCTATTCATAGGGCTGTCTGGCTTGCTGGTCCAATATATGGCATTGATAGCAGTAGTCTCTTGGTGAGTGGAAGATGACTTGATGGGAGCATCTGCCTATTTGGAAGGCTCTCTCTTGATGGGTTTCGGGCCTTGGAATGACTGGTTGTGAGCTGGGTCCAGCTTCTTCTTCACTCCAGGGGGTATTATCTTCTCCTTCTTGAGGTTCCCAATTCGGATCATCCCATGAAACAACTGTGGGGAGCTTTTCATTTTCAGAAATATTGTCATTATCTTCTTCTGGAGGCTGGTCCCAAATTGCTTGAATTTCAGCTACTTCAATTTCGGGGTTGGGCAAGACTAGTGCATGGCTTTTCGACTGGGTGTTGTGAAGGCATCTCTTCTTCCTTTTCCTGCATTCAGGGCATGTAGTGCCAGGACTCTTTCGAGTTCCCACATGTCTGGATGAGTGTTCTTCGCATTTCTGCCTTTGGAGGCATCTGGTGCATCCTCTGGCTTCTCCGGCAATGGCTTCAATTGTGATGGGAATAGTGTTTTGTGCCCACACATTATCTTCTGGTCTGTCTTCTACCATGTTGATTCAGGGCCTCAGTCTGGGGTCATTGTCATTTTTGGAGTCCTCCTCTTCTTCTTCCTCAGTGATGGATTCTTCACTGCTGACATATTCTTCTTGAATGATCACCTTCTTCTTCTTCTTTGATGGTTCAAAGCTGGTGACCTTGACACGGTACTTCTTTCCTCCATAGTCGAATTTGAGTACTTGTTGGCCAATGTTGACATCTGCATTCATCTCCTTCATCCAGTTGGTGCCAAGAATTATATCATAGGTGACAGCTTTGGTCACAACTGCCTTGGGGATGGCAAACTGAATGTGTCCCAGGGTGATGGTAATGTTTTGGACCTCTCCCAGGGGTTGAGTTCGGGCTCCATCAGCTACTATGATGCTGAGGCTGGATAGTCCATCAATGGACCATTGAATACTGTCCAGAAATTTCTTGGCAATGACACATACAGCTGCTCTAGTATCAATGAGGATTTTCGCCTTCTGGCCTCCGATTTCTCCAAACAGATAGGTACTGATATGTCTTTCTGCAGCTTGCACTGCTGGGGTTGCTGGTTCTTCTTGAGGAATGGGAACTCTTCCTGTGTAGGATCTGGTAGTTTGCAATAACTTGTTCCTTACTCCAGCAGGTGTCAGTTGAAGGAATTGCAAGAGTGGGACTTCCATCTTGGCTTCTTGGATCTTCTTCCAGGCTTCATTGTAGATGTCCCGGGGCATGGTCTTGGGGGTGTATTTCTTCTTGGACTTTGGAGTCTTGGTTTCCGATTCTGGTTCTTCTTCCATATCTTCATCAGCAGATTCTGGTAAAGGATCTTCTCCATTGATAGTAGCTCCAGGAATAAAGGGTGAAGGAGACCAGGGAGGTGTATCAACCTGCTCTTCTTCATCTTCAGTTTGAAGGATTCTTCTGCTGGTTCTTTTTGGTGGCTTCTCGACTGCTCAGGGGCAGCCTACTGCTCTCTTCCTTTTTTCTGCTGGATAGACTGTTTCTCCATATTCAGCTTTGGCTGGGTACAAGTCTAGGTCACTGTATTCTTCACTGTCACTTTGCTCATATCTTCTACTGGGTGAGCTTCTGTCCTTTTGTTGTGGGTATCCTTCCAGTTTGGTGGTTCAGAATTCCTTGAGCTGCCTTGGTTGTTGCATTTAAGAGCATAGTGTCCTTGCTGTCCACACTTGTAGCATTGGATCTCTGCTCTGTCTCTTGAAGGATAGTTTCAACTATCAGAGGATGGGTAGTTCCTCTGGTAATCCCGATTTTCGCATGGGGGGTACCTTGGCTGGTAATTCTGATTTTCTTGAGGAGGATACCTTGGCTGATAATTCCGATTTTCGTGTGTGGTGAGCCTTTCAATCTGGCTAACCAGTCTGTCTACTTTCGAATTGAGGTCTTGAATCTCATTCTTGTCCTTCTTCCATTCTTTGACAGGTTTTTCTTCTTTTGATTCTCCTTGAAGGATTCCTTGCAGAGCCTTGACCCGGAGGTCCTCTTTGTCTTCTTTCCGATTGTCAGTCCAGGTGGTTCTTTGTTTGACATCAAAGTAACCTTGGGCTGCATCTACTTGCTCTTCAGGTTTCCTGATGCCCAAGGTTCGGACATGTTGAGCAATATTGGGTGGAATTCCATTCATGAAGGTCATTGGACCAATGATGCTTGGTTGGCAGCATTGAATCCTGCAGCATGCATTCTCTTCTGGATTTTAGTGAAGAATGCTCTTGGTGATTCTCCAAGGTTCATCTTCATTCCCATGATGGATTCTTGGGCCTTGTGGCAGGTTTCATTTCCTGCATACTTTTCAATGATCCAGTGTTGTATGGCCTCATATTGTTCTTCTTCTGATCTTGCATTCTCCATGACATCTCCTAGGTCTGTATTGACATCATTTGCAGTTCTGGTGAAGATGCCTTTGGCTGGTTCTCTCAGTTGTACCTTGAAGACATTTATTTGCCTTTGGGTTGACAAATCTCTCAGGGCTGCTATTCCTTCGATTGTATCTATGAATTCTCTTGGATCCTTCTCTGGGTATCCTGCAAATATAGGTAGTGTTGTGCTCATTTCGTCTTCACTGTCTTCTGATTCTGTTTTGACTTCTGGTTCTGATTCTGAGTTGTTGGCTGTTGATGGGTATGAGCTTGATAGTACTGAAGATCTGAGAGATGGTGCTCTTCTCAGTACTATTCTGGGGAGTCTTGTGAGTTGGATTCTTTGGACTGGGGTTACTGGTCTGGGTAAATCAGGGAAGACTCTTGGAGGAAATCTTTCAAGATGATTGTTGAGGTCTTGGACAAGGTTGTTGAAGTCTAGGTTGGTGTTGTCTACTTTGTCTGGTGTGAGCTCGTCAAAATCTCTGGTTGGTGTGTCTGCTGATGGTACTGGAGGAGGATTTCATACAGTGCTGGCTTCTGCAATGACAGATCCTTCTGATGCTGAGTGGTATCCGATTCTAGAGGTAATTATTTCTCTTCCTGTCCAAACACTTTGTAGAGCTGAGACTTCTTCTCCTGTAGTAGCTGAGGTTGGTACTGTATCAAAGGTTGCAGTGGTGCTGGTCTCCAGGTTGAAGGTTGGGTTCTGTGAGCTGAAAAGTTACAATAATTTTTTTGAGAATTTTCCCAGTTGAGCCCCCAAATGTAATGTGCCTGGCTCAATAGAGGCAAATTACAAGGTTGGGCGGCTGTGTAGATTAGCTTGAGCCCCCAGTTACTTTGTCAAAAAGCAACAAAATGTTCAGGTATTTTATAGTTCTGGTACTGGTGTTGGTGCTGATACTGGTGTTTAGTGGTATAATATTCAACAGCTGGAGACTTCGGTGTGCGATTTGGTTGATTTCCTTTTTAGGCGGTGTTCTTGGGCAGCGCGTGTGAGTGGATTTTCCTTTTTGGGTGATGGTAGATAATTTGTGCGACATGGGCGATCTGGCGAATTGACGGATTTCCTTAAAAGAGTGGGCACTCTGGGAATCGGCAATCAGTTTCCTTTAAGGGTGTGGGATCTCTGGATGCGTGATGGGCAATTGGGTTGAATGATGCGGATTGAGCGGTTGATGCAACTTTTGCAGTTTACTTGAACGATGCAGGTGATCGGTGGAGTGCGGCAGATCGGGGGACTTAAACTGGCGGACTTAAATGATACGGACGAATGATGTGGATTGGCAGATAGAAAGGTTGACTTGAATGCGGATTACTTGAAAACGGCGGCTTATTCCTTAAGTGGCAGACTTGAATAAAAATGGTGGACTTCTAACGGGGTGGCTAGCAAAGTTACGTCAAAGACTGGCTTCATTTGCACAAAGATTCACTGCGAAGTTGCATCTATAGACTGGCTTTTTGAGCAGCGGACTTAAACTGGTAGACATCTGGCTTATCTGGCAAGCGAACCAAAAATGGTGGACTTCTTTGTATCAGAAAGTGGACTGGAGTGGAAATGAGGTACCAAGCTCACAATCTCCTAGAAGAGGCTCTAGAGTGGGTGTTTCTCCTAAGTGTTGCAATCCTTTCTGGACCAAGTGGCTCTGGGCAGGCATATCCCTCAAAGTGTTGTAGGCAGACTTGTCTTTTACTTTGGATTCAATTTCGGACTGAGGTTTATTCACTCTTGTCTCTGGGGTATTTTATACA
>RQIL01016431.1:0-10624 GCA_003951145.1 Jimgerdemannia lactiflua | reverse complement strand
TTATCAGCAGTCACACCACTCCCCCCAGCCCCACCCTTCACCCCTACGCCTGGCCCAGCTCCTCCACTCCCACTCAGCCTCCCCTTCAGTCCTCCAACCTTCTGCCATCCCTCTCCATCTCCTCCTGTTCCACTCTTCACCGCCGCCGCAAAGCTCACCGATCCCTTACTACTCCCCTCTCCTTCCTCTCCTCGTCTGCCCTCAGCTTCTCTTCCACCAGTTGCCTTCCCGAATGATCCCATCCCAAGCCCATACCCTTCCTTTCCTTGCTGCCACCTGAACGCCACACCAGTGTCGGACCCAGTACGCCAACCAGGAGATTGATTTGCTGCCATGTTGATAGTCGGTTTCTTCAATAAACTGCTTGAGGTTTTTGTACAAGATTTGTGTAACGTGAGTGGTAGTGGAAGAAGGTGTCGGTAACATCGTGAGTCTCTCTATGCTTGCACTCTCCCCTCCCATCAGGCCCTTGGCAGCACCAAACTATATACTGACAGAAAGATGCTTAAGTATTAGACTGTCTCTCCTGCTAATACTATAGATCCAATAATATTGCCACCAACAATTCCATTCTCCAGCACCATCATCTCACACTTGTACCAGTTTAGCTTCTGGCCAAAGTAACTTTCATACTAGCCCACTGCCTCCTTGAGCTCTCCCACATTATGGATAGAGGTCAAATCAACCACTATATTATCCACAAAGGTGCCCATCTTCCAGTTTACTCTTAGCATATTCAACCCTACAATCTGTCTCCTAATCTTATCCAGAAGCAGTTCCAGTGACAGGGCATACAAAATTGGGGACAGAGGTTCCCCTTGTAGTACTGGAAATGGTACTCCTTAATGATCATTCATCATTATGGCCACCTTGCTCCCTTCCAGCAACTGAATGATGATCTGACCCAGTCTCCCTGGGATTCCAATTCTCTTCAAGACCTTCCCCAGCTACACTTGGTGCACTCTGTCATATGTCTTCTTCTGATCCAAGAAGACCAGCCTTCCATTCATCCCTGCAGCTCTTGTCCCCTCAATGATACCATGCACCCATGCTATGACATCTCTGATCCGTCTCCCACTGATAAAGCCATGCTATTCTTCCCCTAGGACTTGCTGTGCCACTGCCTATAGACATGTGTGGAGCCATGATCAACTCAGGAAAATGGCTAGGGGGACAGGAGTTAGAGTTAGTGATACTCCTTTATAAGAATAAGGGGCTGAGAGAGAACTGGAAAAATTGGAGGCTGATCATACTTTTGGATATGGGTAGAAAGTTGGTAACAAAAATACTGGTGGCATCTCCTTCATCTCCTTAAGCACTCTTTCAAAGTCCATCATTTTCTTCCAAAAATCCCATAGCAGACCATTCTCTCCTGGTGCTGTCCCATTCTTTGTAGCTAATAGCACTTCCAAGATTTCCTCCTCTCAGATGGGGTGGGTCAGCTCTCCTAACCCCTCAGCCATCAGCAGGGTCCATCCCTCCAAGAACTCCTCAATAGTCCTACCATCTTCCCCTCTCTCCTTCACACTCTACAGGTTGCCCCATCTCCTCTGTAGAGAGTCCAGAATACCCTGTACCTCTGTCACTATCTTGCCATCTTCTCCTATAATACCTTCCCACCTCTGCCACACCTTATGCACTCTTAGAAGTCTGATAAGATACTTTATGGGCCTTTCTCCATCCTCCAGCTCCTGCCATCTCAATCTTGCCACCATTTCTTGAACTTATAGCTCCTCTTCCTCTCTTGAGGTAATCTGTAACTCTTCAATTTCCATCTTTACTCTCTTCACTCTCCACTCCCTGCCTTCCTTCTTGGCACCCTTATATCCACCCACCAAGTCTAGCAGGAGGCCCTCCAGTTGGCATGATATTTCCACCATCTGCTTTCTTCTAAGTCTTCCCTTTGTTCTCCTCACCTCCTCCCAAAACACCTGAGCAGTGGCCTTCAACTTCAGTCACTAATCCCCTATGGCAATACCTTTCCCCCTTCAATATGCAATATTGCCTGCCACCTCTTCACTTCATTGTCTCCACACTCTCTTATCTTTCAACAAAGCACAGTTTAGCCACCAATATCCAGGCCCATCCCCACTCCCCCCAAATGTTTCCCACCCCACTACCTCTCAGTGGTCTGACCAGAGGCACCACATTACTTCTAATGCTTTTCAGACATCCCTCTCCTAATAGTCAGCTATGAGTAGTGCTCCCAAATGAATTGAATCAATTCAAATCAAATTGAATTTAGGTTCAATTCAATTCTATTTGATTCATTGGGAGCACTAGCCATGAGAATCCAGTCAATCCATATTCTCAGTCCATGCACTCAATGGGTAAAGACTGCCTGGTTCCCCACTTTTAGTGTCCTGTATCTCCCAAGGCACTCAGTCTCTTTACCTCCTTTCATCTGTCTAACCTCCCACTTCTGCCCACTCCAACTAGCCCACCATCTGAGTGATCCACAGTAGCATCTCTAACTATATTGAAGCCCCCTCCAAGTATGTCAACTCTAACTTCCACCAAAGTGCCACTGTCTAACAACTCCTCTATCTAAGCTACTCTTAATGCTCTTTCTGCTAGACAATAGCAAGATTCCACCACTACTGGTCCCCACTCTGGCCTCACCCATATCTCCTATAGCAATTGATTTCTCCAGCCCCCAATGTCTCTCAGTTTTTCTTTGCCCTTTCTTATCAGAATTCCAACCTTTTCTCACCATTCTGCTACCCCTCCCCATTCTCTCAACCAGCTCAGCTTGTTCTTCTCATCTTTGCAATATATATTCTGAAGTAGAAAAACATCTGCTTCCAAATCCTTAAGCCATGCCAAAATATTTCGATGCCTCTCTGATCCCCTTAGCCTATTGATATTCAGTGAAAAAACATTGGTTGTACTATTCATATTGAATAATGTTTGGGTTGATGTTCTACTCTAAATCTTCAGATCCTGGTCCATCCTTAATAAGTTCAGCTCTCTCCCAGCTTTCAGTTCAGCTTCCTCCCCAGTCTCTAACTCTACCAAGATCTCCTGAACTACTACTGTGTTCTTTTCTTTCATCATTACATGGTAATCCTCACATGCAGCCTCCTATAACCCTATTCTATTCCAGGTATTCCATTCAGTAATTACCATCCTTCTTGCCACCTCCTTCAACTCTACCTCCTGGACAGTATCTACCTCATACCCTTCAACCTCCAATAACCTTGCCAAGCATTCCACCATCAGCTTCCCCACAACCCCCACCCCATACAAGATATTACTCCAAGCCTTCTCACTCATAAGTCAGAAGTCCACCTCACCCAACTCCTCATCTGCCAATTCTGTCACCATCCTGCACATTCAAGACCCCTCTCCTATACACTTCCCTCTAGTAGTTGCTGATTTTATTCCTCCTTCTTGCTCTCCACTCAAACCAGTACTGGCTGACTCATCCCACTCCTTATCAGATGCATCCATCAGATTTTTTCCAGTTACTCCAACTATCTGTCCCCCCAAGGCTACATCTGGGACTCCAAATTGAATGTTCTTTGTACCCTTCATCACAACATCCTCTACCTCCACCCCAGTGGCACCAGTGGTGTGGTTCAGCAGCTTGCCTCCTATGCCCCTACTGGCATCTCCCTCCAGCACTCCATCCTCAGAGAAAGGCTTCTCTATCTCTACTTACCCCCTCCTCTGAGGAGTATGCTTGGAAAGCTATGAGCCCCCAGACCCCTTCTGCCTATTCTCCCCCACTATTCCTCCTCTAGGCCCCCCACTCATATTGCTTGCCTTGAGCTCTGCAAGGAGTTCCTATTGCTGCTTCCTCCTCTGAGCCCTCTCTCGAATCTCCTTTTCCATCTGGATTTTCTTTCCATTAACTTCTACCATCATTATAGCTTTTTCAAAGGCTTGCCAAGCTCTCTCCCTTTGCTTGACTACCCCATCCAACTCCCAGAGTGCTGTTAGCAGGTCTTCCTCCTTCTCCTCAGTACTCTTGACTCTAGACACCTTGTACTCGAAGGGCTTCTCCCACTTAATCATCCTAGGCCAGTCACTTCTTTTTCCCATCACCTCCTTCCCTGCCACTCTTAGTTATACTTCCATATCTCCAGTCCTGAAGAAGGTCCCTTCCTACAGCTAAAATTCAATATTAATGACTTCACCATACTCTCTCATCACCTTTCTAACTCTGTTCTTCATCTTCTCTATCAAAACTGTAGAGACTCTCTTGACCACCAGGTGCATCACTAGGGGTTTCAATGAAGATACTACACTATTGGAACTGCCACCACACCCACTCATATTCTCTTATTCACCACTACTACCATATGCTTCTTCTTGATGAATCCAACTTCAACTCCCTTCAGACCTTTTAAGAACTTCACCAATGCCACATTACTCAACTGCTTGCTCAAGAGTGCCAACACCATCCTAGCTATCACTGCCAGCTCTTGGAAACACATCATGATGGTGAATTCTGAAATAGATTTCTTGAGTAACAGTGCTACTACTAGCCTCATCACACCATCAGCCAGGTCTCCCTTATGTATCACTCTCAAACCCTCAGCCACTTTCTTGGTTTGATCAGTAGTCATATCTTCTTTTTTATTCTAATTCCTAGTCCCACTGTTATCAGCAGTCCTGCTATCCCTACTAGCCCCATCTCTACCAGTCTCTTGCACCCCTATGCCTGGCCTAGCCCCACTACTCACACTTGGTTTCCCTCTCACCACTCCAACTTGCTGCCATCTATTTTTGTCA
Organism: Jimgerdemannia lactiflua; assembly: GCA_003951145.1. Lineage (NCBI taxonomy): Eukaryota > Fungi > Mucoromycota > Endogonomycetes > Endogonales > Endogonaceae > Jimgerdemannia > Jimgerdemannia lactiflua. The sequence continues at coordinate 5,884 of RQIL01016431.1, read as the reverse complement.
CTACCTCCAGCCTCATTCTTCACCACTGTCACAAAGCTCACCAGTCCTTTGCCACTCCCCTTACCATCAGCTCCTTGTCCTTCTCCACCTTTACTCCTATCAGTTGCCTTTCTGAAAGACCCCATCCTCAGCCCATATCCTTCTTTTCCTTGCTGCCCCTCAAATGCCACACTAGTTCTGGGTCCAGTACACCAATCAGAAGGTTGAATCACTGCTATTTTACTAGTTAGTTTCTTTAATAAACCATTCAAAAAATGTGTAAAAAGTGTGTATAATGTGAGTGATAATGGTGAAAGGCAGTGAGAATACTTTTATATCAAGCAAGGAACTACCTGGACTGATAGTTGGAAAGAAGACAAGGAGGACCTCTTGGTCAAAGCCCTATAAGGAATTCTTCAAGGAGAAACAAGAGGAGAAAATCCCACCAAAGAATGGAAGAAGGACAAAAATGAGATTCAAGACCTTAATTCAAAAGCAGATAGACTGATTGGGCAGATTGAAAGACTTACCATATATGAAAATCAGAATTACCAGTCAAACTATTCATAGGAAAATCAGAGCCATCAGCCAAGATATCCTCTATGTGAAAATTGGGATTACCAGAAGAACTACCCATCCTCTGATAGTCAAAACTATCCTTCAAGAGATAGGACACAAGTCCAATGCTACAAGTGTAGATAGCAAGGATACTATACCATCAAATGCAATAACTAAGACAGCTTGAGGAATTCTGAACCACTAAACTGAAAGGATACCCACAACAAAAGAACAAAAGCTCACCCAGTAGAAGACTATGGGTAGAGTAACAGTGAGGAATACAGTAACCTAGACTTGTATCCAACCAAGACTGAATACAGAGAAATAGTCTATCCAGTAGAAAAAAGAAAGAAAGCAGTAGACTGCCCCTGGGCAGTAGGAAAGCCACCCAAAAGAGCAAGCAGAAAAACTATCCAAGATGAAGATAAAGAAGAGCAGATTGATACATCTCTCTATTCTCCTTCTCTCTTCATCCCTGGAGCCAATATCAATAGAAAAGATCCCTTACTAGAATCTGCTGATGAAGAAATGGAAGAAGAACCAGAATCAGAAACCAAGACTCCAAAGTTCAAAAAGAAATACATCCCAAAGACCATATCCTGGGACATCTACAATGACGTCTGAAAGAAGATTCAAGAAGCCAAGATGGAGGTACTACTCTTGCAGTTCCTATAACTGACACTTGCTGGAGTAAGGAACAAGTTGCTATGAACTGCCAGATCTTATACAGAAAGAGTTCCCATCCCTCAAGAACAACCAGTAACTCCAGTAGTATAAGCTGCAGAAAGGCATGTTAGTACCTATCTGTTTGGAGAAATTAGAGACCAGAAGGTAAAAATCCTCATTGATACAGTAGCAGCTATATGTATCATTGTTAAGAAATTCCTGAATAGCATTTAATGGCCCATTGATAGACCCTTTAGCCTCAGCATCATAGTAGCAGATGGAGCCCAAACTCAACCCCTGGAGAGGTCTGAAACATCACCATTACCCTTGGGCACATTCAGTTCACCATCCTCAAGGCAGTTATGACCAAAGCTATCACCTATGACATGATCCTTAGCACCAATTGGATGAAGGAGATGAATACAGATGTCAATATTGGTCAACAAGTACTCAAATTCGACTATAGAGGAAAGAAGTACAGAGTCAAGGTCAGCAGTTTCAAGCCATCAAAGAAAAAGAAAAAGGTGATTATCTAAGAAGAATATGCCAGCAGTGAAGAATCCACTATAGAGAAGAAAAAGAAGAAGATTCTGAAAATGACAATTACTCTAGACTGAGGCCCCAAATCAATATAGTAGAAGATAGACTAGAAGATAATATGTGAGTATAAGATACTATATCCATCACAATCAGAGCCATTGCTGGAGAAGTCAGAGGATGTACCAAATGCCTCTAAAGATAGAAATGTAAGGAATACTCATCCAGACATGTGGGAATTTAAAACAGTTCTGGCACTACATACCCTGACTACAGAAGAAAAAAGAAGAGATACCTCCACAATACTCAGCCAAAAAGCCATGCATAAGTCATACCCAATCCCAAAATCAAAGCAGCAGAAGTACAAGCAATTTGGGACCAACCACCAGAGGAAGAAGATGATGGCATTTCCGAAAATGAAGAGCTCCCTGCAATTGTTATATGGGATCTGAATTGGGTGCCACAAGAAGAAGAAGCTGATAATACTCTCTAGAGTGAAGAAGATACTGGATCCAGCTCACAACCAGTTATCCCAAGGCCTTTCAAATGGGCAAATGTCCTTACCAAGTCGTTTTCCACTCACCAAGAGACTACTGCTATCAATACTACATATTGGACCAATAAGTCAGACAGCCCTCTAAGCCAAAATTTCCAAAAATTATTGCAGAAGGAACTTCATTCCAAAAATCCATCACCACACTTGCAAAGAGAAGAGATTGAGTAGGATTCTTCACTCAAACCAAAGTAAAGCCCCTCTCTACTCTCCCACTCAAGTATGATGTGAATGGATGCAGATTCTTGAAGCTAGAAGAAATCAAAGAAAGAAAGAAATACTTCCAAGCCATAGGATATTGCCATTATAGAAAGCATCCCAGATACTGGTCTTGTTAATACAAAAAGATTCATCTCAGTAAGAATGTAATCATATACACACTCAAGAGAGGAGATGACCAAGCCCAAATTTGAAAAGAGAAAAAGAAGAGATCCACAAGGAAGGTTCTTAAGATATATGACCTAGGAGAAGATATTCTCATCCTCATTCACTATGTAACTTTCCAAGGATAGATAGATGATGCTATCAATTTCATGAAAGCCTTAGATCCCACTGGAAAAAAAGCAATCAATTATTTTTGAGACTCCTCTACTGGAGCAAGATGGCTATATCTAAATATCAGAGATTAGAGATCTGAAGCCACAGAAGCCTCAGCCAATGGATAGCCTACACTTGGCAAGAATATTACATAGTTCACCCTGCTTCATCCAAATACAATCTCATTGAAAAAAACATACCAAGAAGATGTCAGCTATGACCTCAGCAGCCTTTATGATACTATTATGGGCCCTGAAAGTACAAAGCTCATCAGAACCAGTATTGCCATACAACTACTAAAAGGAACTTATATCTAGTTGACCTTAAGGTCTGGACTAGCTCTTGAAGGAGTCTTTATCAAAAGAGGACCTATTGATCCAGGATATATAGGTAAGATCAAGATCATTTTAAGAAATAGAAGTAGTGAATGGATTTAAATCAACAAGAGAGACAAAATCACACAAGCAGTCTTTCTCGAATACAAGACTCCTCAGTTATAAGAAATGCCCAAGCTCACCCAAGACACCAGATAAACTAAAGGGTTTGGAAGCTCAGACAAGAAGGAAGTACACCTCCTTTAGGTTAGCTGATTCAAAGCAAATACTCCTCAGCAAGTTTTCTGCCAACCAGTGAAGCTTTACAAGAATCTTATTCTTGAGTCAAAAGAGTAAACCACCAATGAAATCTTTGCACCACCTGACCCCAGGAACCTTTTCTTTAAACCCAATAAAGAAATCCAAAACCTGTATATAGAAGGGTATATATTCCCTAATAAGATGAATCCAGTACATTCCCAAGCAACCAACACAAGCTGAGAAAACATCATCCTGCTGAAAGGAACCATCATTGGACACCTGGTACTCTATCTTAACCAAATATACAGAGAAGTTTATGAATTAAACTTATAGAGAAATGGCAAAAGGTCACAGAAGAAAAGAAAGATCCCTCTGTGATCTAGGAGAAAGTGAATCCTTCCACAAACATTAGAGAAGAATTGATCCCTCAGCAATAACAACAATTTACCAAACTCCTTCATAAATATCAGGATATTTTTACTATAGACTATGGTAACCTGCTATACAACCCATATCACTATAGTATAAATACAGAAAATGTAACACCCATCTGACAGAAACCATACAGAATACCCCACTACTTGAAGATATTTGAAAAAGAACACATATAGGAACTCTTAGACAATGGAGTCATCCAATTCTCTACCAGTCCTTGGGCTAGCCCTATTCTTATAGTACCAAAGAAAGAAGGATGGAGACTTGTTGTAGACTTCAGGAAACTTAACATAGTAACTGAAAAAGATGTATACCCCTTGCCCTGAATTGGTGACCTTCTGGACCAATTACAAAATACAAGATACTTCAACAGCATGAATTAATTTACAGGATTCCATGAGATACCAATGGACCCCAACGATATTCAAAAGACAGCTTTTTTTGCTCTAGGAAAATTGTTTGAATACCTTTGAATGCCCTTTGAACTCTGCAATATACCCCCAACCTTTCAGTAAATGATGAACTCAGTATATGTCCCTCTTATCCACTACTGCCTGATTATTTATATGGATGATTCCAACATCTCCTCAGTAAATTTCAAAGACCACCTGCAAGACCTTGAAGAGTTTTTCAAACTCACCTGACAAAACCACCTGAGGCTCAACTCAAAGAAGTGCTATTTTGGCAAACAGAAACTTGAATTCCTTAGATTTATGATTTCTAAAGATGGAATATATGCAGACCCTAAGAAGATAGAAAAATTTAACATCTTTCCTATTTCCAAGACCCCAAAGGAAGCCCTATCCTTCCTGATGCTTGCATCCTACTATAGAAGATTTATCAAGGGATTTGCTAAAATCTCTGCTCTAATCCAAACCTTGCTAAAGAAAGAAGTACTATTCCAATAGAAAGAACCACAAGAAGAAGCCTTCCAGAAACTATGACACTGCCTGACCTCAGCACCAATCCTAGTCCAACCAGATCTGCAGAAATCTTTCATTCTATATACTGATATATTCAAGAATGGTCTAGGGCAGTGATACTGAAAGGGAGTGGATGGGTCCCACTGATGCAGAAGGTATGAGAGGTGAGATATGCCCTCCAGGGGTCTTCTGGAGACCTTTCAGTATTGGTGGAAGGGGGAGGAAGTAAAAGACTCCAGTATAGGGAATTCTGATAGGGGGTGGCTGAGGGAGTACATAGAATTGGTATTAGGTGGAAGGGCTATGCTGTGGTGAAGCAGCAGGGGGAAGGGAGGTGGCAGTGGCATAGACTACTGCTGGGCAGAATGCCAGTGATGGACTGTGATCTGGGAGATGGAGTGGAAAGTCAGGGTGGTATAGAGCAGGACATTTGGCTGGAGGGATGGCAGTGAGTAGGAATTGGAGAGGAGTGGAACTGGAGGGGACTGTGGACCTGGAGTATAGAGATAAAGAAGTAGCTACCCCCAAGTTTTGGATAGTATGATAGAGGGTGCTGAGATGAAATGTGATATTGAACTTCAGGTCTTATCATCTGGTTTCAGGAGGGGCCTTCAAGTGTGAGGAGTATCAAGGAGTAGGACAGGAGGGGGGGTGGTATAGACCCCAGAACATTGGCTTAGAGAGTGTGAGATGTTGGATAGGTTCTGGGAGGTGGTGGGAGGTAGATTGGGCAGGAACTACAGGAGTCATAGAATTGATCACTGGGAGGTATTAAAGAAGAGAATGCTGGAGGATGTTGGTGATGAATGGCTCACACTGGGGTGGACTTTGGCGATATGGATAGAGCTTACAGGTCACTGGCAGGCAGTATTTGAGGAGAGCAGACTGATGTCAAAGGAGGAGAAGGTGGCAAGGTGGGAGGGTTTACTAGTTGACTTGCTGTCAGGGTGACAGAAAGGGTGGGGGGGGTCTCTATCAGAAATTGGTGAAGATCATCTGTAACAAGAGTGAGGGGAGAGTCCAAGTTGTGGGTGGGGAGGTTGTGTTTGCAAGAGTAGGGGAAGAGGGGTAGATAATAGAGGGGGTAAAATAGGGTAGAGTTGAGAGGAGGCTACCGGTGT
>RQIL01016420.1:0-10626 GCA_003951145.1 Jimgerdemannia lactiflua | reverse complement strand
TTTTTCCCACAAGTCTCTACCATATAGTACTTCCAACTGTCTCTCCCATCTGCCATCAGTCATCCCCCCACAATAACTCCAATTGGTGCCAGTATCCTTTCACTTCTCTACAATCTGCCAGTATATACTCTGGTGTTTGGATATTATCCACCCCCAGTTCCTCACACCACTCACATTTCTTTTTGCCTTCAGCATGCATCCAGCCTGTCTGATATGCCAGCATGATATTCCTTCTCAAAAATTTCCACCATTCTATCCAATACTTGGGGGGTATGAGGAGCCTCATCTTTTCTGCTCATCCCCAAATATTCCCCCATTCCCACTCCTCTCCAAATACAGCCTTTTGCCAACTCACTGGCCACCTCTCCATAGTTCCAGTTCATAGTCCTTCAATAGCCTCCTCCAGTGAGTACTTCTCCACCTCCTGCCCTCCTAGTCAAATATTTGTCATATCCCATTCTACTATATCTTTCTCCTCCCAATCTGCTCCTTCAGGCTCTCTCATTCCCATTCCAATCCAAGCCTCTATCAGTCCCCACCAGAAGCCCCAATAATGGATCCTCCCGATGTTTATTACTCTGATTATGCTTCTGATGTCACCTCCATTCTCTCCCCTTGGGCAGAAATGGATACTCCAGTTGTCCCTTGCCAACTCTCCTCATTCATTCTCACCCAGCTCTACCATTCGCCTTCCCCACCACCCTCGGAGTGCCCTGAGTCTTCAGTGGAGATCAGTAAGGCTGAGACTGCTATCTTTGGTTCTTAGTGTCAGCACATCCCAGCTCACTTGGGGCCTCTTCCCCTTCCACAGCCATCCAGACATCGCCTTCATGAGTCTATTCACCACCCATCTGGAGAAGTCCAGATAGTACCCTAGATACCACAGTTTCAGAAGCCAGTAAATATTTAATACTGTCACTCTGCCCATTAGCAATAGATTCCTTCCTGCCCATCCTTTGAGCATAGCCTCCCACTTCTCCACCATGCTTTTCCACCAATCCTCCTTTAGCATAGTGCCATATACTGAGAACCATATCCCCAGGTACTATACTATCTCTCCCTGCAAGATTGTTATGCCAAAATGCCCCTCATCTCCTATTCCTCCACCAATGTCCATTGTTTCACATTTGTCCCAGTTCAGTTTTGTTCCTGACAGCCCCTCATATTGCTGGATTTCTGTTTGGACAGTGTCTATATCTTCTGGACTGCCCATACCAACCACCATATTATCAGCAAAGACTCCAAGCTTCCAGGTCACCCCCCCCAGCTGTAGTCCAGTCATCTTTCTTCTCATGTTATCAATTAGGGGCTCTAGTGAGAGGACATAGAGCAGTGGGGATAGTGGATCCCCTTGCGGTACCCCCCTGCCTAGCAGAAATTCTTCACTGCACCACCTGTTTATAATAATTACTGCCCGTCCCCCTCACAATAGCCCCATCAGCCTTTCTATCTCTGGGGAGCTAAATCTAATTTTTCATAGCACCGATGCCATATAGTTCCAATGCACCCTGTCAAATGCCTTCTCCTGATCCAGAAAAACTAGTCTCCCATCAATTCCCCGACTCCTGCAGCCCTCTAATACATTCTGGACCCAAGCAGTGCTGTCTCAGATCTATCTGTCCTTAATGAATCTATACTGTTCCTTTCTGACTAGAGCCCCTACCCTTTCTTGAAGCTGCTTTGCCAGAATTTTTGACACCAGTTTGTGATCCACATTTAATAGCATAATTGGCCTTCAATTCCTCTACATATGCTGGTCCTACTTATTTTTGTAGATCAGTGAGACTAGGCCCAGCTTGCTGTCTACCAGCCATTTTCCCAAGTGCAGGACCGCATTAGCCATCTCCACTATCCAGTCTCCGAATTCCCCCCAGAACTCCTTCCAGAACTCCCAAGGCAGTCCATCAGACCCTGGTGAGGAGCCAGTCAGAATCTCTTTAAGTATGTCCATCACTTCCTCCAGATTTGTCGGTCACAGCATAAATTCCCCTAGCCCCTAATCTTGTTGCACACTCCAGTCCTCCAAGTACTCTGATATCTCCTCTTCTTCCAACTCTGTTCCATTCATGTCCATTCCATCTGTCCATAAGCTTGCCCATTTGGTAGAGATCTCCATCATCATCTCACTCTGCTGGGTTATCTCCCTGCCATCATCACCAAGTACTGAGGTCCAGCTTTGGTGCACCTCCCTGGCTTTTAGTATACCTGTTAGGTATTTTGTTGGTTGCTTACCCTCCTTTAGTCTTCTTGTTCGCAGTCTTGCCAACATCCCATCCACCCTTCTCTCCTCATCATTCTTTAGATTACTCTGTAGTGCTGCAATGTCTTTTGCTAGTAGCTCTCTTTCATTAGTTAATAATGTTTGGCTTGCCATTCATGCAAGTCCCATTTCAGGCCCTTGTCTACTCTCCTCTCCTTGTCCCTTCTTGTCCTTCTAGCCGTCTCCCCAACATCTCTTCAATAGGCTCCAGCCATGTATTTGAATCTATCCCACCATTCTGCAACTGTTTTCCCTTCTACTTTCCATTGCCTAACTTCTTGCTGGGCCACCTGTATGAAATTGTCTCATGCCTCTCTCTGTTTCAGTAACCCAGTATTAAGTCACCATCACCCACTTCCTCTTTTTGCTACCTGAAAAATACCTCTTGCCTCAACACCCCAGTAGTCTGACCATGGACACCATTTGACATCCACCTTGTCAAATATATTTCCCCAATGCTTGCCAACCAGAAGCCAATCAATCTGTATGCCAATGAGGCCCCTTGCTACTCTATGCCATCTGGTAAATGGTCCTGCCTCCTCTCCCTGTCATATTCGGACCCCATCTACCAGACCAAGTTCTCTCTCAATCTGTAGCCATTTGGTCAGCCCTGTAGAGACTACTGTACCCCCTCCACCATCTGATCTATTCAGCTTACAGTCTCTAATCATATTGAAATCTCCTTCAAGAATGTCCAACCCAATGTTCATAATGCCTTCCCAATTAACCAACTCTTCCAGCCACAGCTTCTGTTCCTGCACTACTGCAGGCAGATATCCTGATCCTACTACAATGCCGTCTCTTTTTCCACCTTTCAGCTTGCCCCACACCATCTATTCTCCCCAGCACTCTGTCATCTCTAACTCTTCTTTCCCAATTCCTACCAGAATACCAACTTGTCTATTCCATCCTGAGCTCCCAAACCATTCTTTGCTCCACTACTGATAATCTTCTTCCCCATAAGCCCTCACATCCTGTAGTAGTATAATATCATATTGTTTGTTTTTAAGCCATCAAAAGATTCATCTCTATTTCACCTCGCTGCACAGACCATTGACATTTAGGGATAGTATATGTATTTTGTTCATCATTGGTTATGGTAAGTTGAAGTTCTTCCCTAATTGCTCTCTCTCTCTGTAGCCTTTGCAGCCTTCATAATGACAATATCTCTTTGCTCCTCACAGATGATGCACCACATATCCTGTTCCTTAGTACTGTTGCAGAATGCCAACACCTTCTCCCCCACTGCCTGACCTATCTCATTCATCTGAGCCTCATCCACCTGATAGCCCTCCTCCTCTAGCATGGCCACTATGAGGGCAAGGACAAGTTTAGATCACTGGAGTTGAACATTCACAAATAAGCCCCATTCTACCTAAGAGTCACTGAAAACATTGATTTCTCTGATGTCCTTCTCTGCCAATTCCTCCAGAGTCATCTGATACCAGTCATCCTCCTTGATACAGCTCACCAGCAGTGTTTGGGGTCGAGGGGTGTGGCTGTGGTCCAGCAAAATCACATCATCCACTGAGTCCACTGACTGGACATCTTCCAGATCATCCTTGCCATTCTCTCCATTCCCTGCTGGTACTGTGATTTCCTTAGGTGATTCATCTGCCTTCCAGTGCACCATTGTGGTACCTCCCATCTGTACATTGTCCAGTTGTGTTTCTGGCACCACCTCCTGCTCTGCTGTCTCATTGGCCACCTGTTGTAGGTTCTGGTATAGATCCTCCTTTCCTTTTCCCTTCATACCACTATTTGGTTTTGGAGCATATTGTGATGCAGAGACCCCCTCCTGGGGTATAGCTATTTTGGGTGAAACTTCCACCTCCTCTATTGCATTAGCAGCTGTGGCTGCCTTTTCGACTTCCTCATCTTCAGTGCAGGTCATAGCAGTTTGCAGTTTCTCCCAGCCTTCCTGCCTCAGCTTCTTCCTCTGTCCACCCACCTGAACTCACACCCAGTCCTTGGTATACTCCTCCCATTTCCTTCAATGCATTGCCTTAGCAGCTGCCTGCTCTGCCAGGGCAACAGATAATTCTTCCTCATCATTCTTGGATCCTTTCCTCCTCCAGACTTTGCACTCCTGCTCAGCAATTCGAATCATCTCAGGCCAGTCCCTCTTTAGTTCTGTGGCTTCCTGCCCTTCGAGGCGCACCATTACTTCACACATACCATTCCTCAGTTTGGTCCCCTCCCAGAACATGAATCCAAAATCCACCATCTCCCCATATTTCCCCATTTCTGTCGAGATCAGCTCCTTTGTTTCCTATCTCCCCAAGGTAGGCACTCCTTCAATCACCAGTCAGATGGCGCAGGGATCCCATCTTAGGTATCTAGCAATTCCCACTTTCACTCCTTTGACCATTATTTCCTTCTCCAGTACCAGCGTCATCTTGTCTTCCTCTACAAATCCAATTTTGACTGCCTCCACTGATGGAATGAATTTCAATGACTCTGCTCCATCTATCCCTTCCTCAACCACCTTCAGTACTTCTCATGCTGACATTCCAAGTCCTAGGAAGTTTGCCAAGATTGCCCAGATTGAGATGGATTTGTGGAAAAAGAGGCACACCACTAGCTCCACAGTTCTAGCTGCCAAAGTGATTTTTTCTCTTTCTCTTGCTGCACTGCCTGACATGTTGCCTGCATCACCTGTGACAGCCCCTCCAGCCACTTCACCATTTCTGGTCACTTGCTCAGCCACCGAATTTCCAGTCACACCCCCCTGTCCTTGGCCCCTGCCAGTCACCTGACTCATTGCCTGACCCTTCCCCCTGTCAATACTATACCCCCTGCTGCCTATCCCCCCAGTTCTGCTGGCGCTTCCTCTCCTCCTGCCAACAGTCTGCCATCCACCTACGTTTGTTTTAGCACCAGTTCCTCCTCCACCTCCCTGAGCTCTCTCCTGGCCAGCAGCTGCCACATAGTCCTTTGAGAATCCAAGACCATAGTTCCTCCTTTTTAGTCTCTCTGAGCTTGATGATTCTTGACTCATCATATCTCCAAAACTTGTTGGTTTTTGTTGAAACTTGTTTGTATAGTATCCTTGACTCCAGCACCACTTGGTACACTATAGTATGTGAAATAAAAACTCTTTAATGTATTGTTTTCACAAGAAGATGTAGTTGTGGCTTTGCTGTCTCCAAATGGTTCGAGCAACAGGAGTCCTCCCCCATTCCTCCTTCCTTGATACCACCAGCTCTGGTCAACCTCTCTCATCAAATCCTTCCATCTTTCCACCAGGGCACCAACTCCTATCCAGAAATCTCCTTCAAATACCCACTGTCAGTGCATTGCCATTAGTACCCAGAGTCCAATAATTCTACCCAGGCCCCCCAGGTATCACCAGTATCCCCCACTAGTCTCCACCATATTGTTCTTTCTACTGTCTCTCTCATTCTCTGCTTGCCATCTCCCCACAATGATTCCAGTTAGCACCAGTATCCTTCAACTCCTCAGCAGTCTGCCAAAACATGTTTGGGAGTTTGTATATTAGCTACCCCCATCTCTTCACACCACTCACATTCTCTATTGTTGTCTGTATGTATCCAACCTATCTAGAGAGCCAACATGACATTTCTCCTCAGAAACTGCCACTATACCATCCAATACTTGGGGGGTATGAGGAGTCTCATCTTCTCCACTCATCCCCAAATGTTCCCCCACTCCCATTCCTCTCCAAATCTGGCCTTTTACTACCCTGCAGGCCACTTCTCCATAGGTCCAGTCCATAGCCCTTTGACCACCTCCTCTAGTGAGTACTTTTCTACCTTCTGTCCCCCTAAGTGAATGTTTGTCATGTCTCATTCAACCTCATCTCTCTCCTCCCAATCCTTCCCTTCAGGCTCTCTCATCCCCAAGCCAATCCAAGCCTCTATCATTCCTCACCAGAAACCCTGATAGCAGATTCTCCCAATGTTCACTACTCATATAATACTTCAAACGTCTCCTCCATTCTCTCCTCTTGGGCAGAATTATATATGCCAGCTGTCTCTTGCCAGTTCTCCCCACTCACTCTTACCCAGCTCTACTATTCTTCTTCCCTACCCCCCTTGGAGTACCCGCAGTCATTGTCGGAGGTCAGTGAGTCCAAGGCCACCATCCTTGAACTTTAGTATCAGTACTTCCCAAGCTACTTGGGGTCTCTTCCCCTTCCACAACCATCCCAACATTGCCTTCATGAGTCTTTTCACCACTCACCCTGGGAAGTCCCAAGATACTATATTTTTGGTAGTCAGTAAATGTTTAACACCATTACTCTGTCTATCAGCAACAGATTTCTTCCTACTCATCCTTTGAGCACTGCCTCCCACTTTTCCACCATGCCTTTCCACCAGTCCTCCTTCAGTATAGTTCCATATACCAAGAACCAGATCCCCAAGTACCTCACTACCTTCCCCTGTGTAATTGTTGTACCAAAGCAGCCATCATCTCCTATCCCTCTGCCAATGTCCATGGTGTCACATTTGTCCCAGTTCAGCTTCACTCCTGACAGTCCTTCATATCACTGAATCTCTGTCTGGATAGTATCTATGTCTCCTGGGTTGCCCATTCCAACTACCATATCATCAGCAAAGGCTCCTAGTTTCTAGTTCACTCCACCCAGCTGCAGGCCGGTCATCTTCCTCCTCATGTTGTCAATTTAGGGGCTCCAGTGAGAGGACATAGAGTAAGAGAGATAATGGATCTCCCTGTGGTACCCTCCTGCCAAGTGGGAACTCCTCTCCAAACCATCCATTCATGATAATTTTCACTCTTCCTCCTCTCAGTAGGCCCATCAGCCTCTCCACCTCTGAGGCACTGAAACCAATTCTCTGCAGTACTGATGCTATATAGTTCCAGCACACTCTGTTGAATGCCTTTTCCTGGTCCAGAAGGACTAGCCTCCCATCAATTCCTCTACTCCTGCAGCCCTCCAGCACATTCTGGACCCATGCAGTGCTGTTCTATATCTGTCTGCCTACTATAAAACCTTGCTGCTTTTTCCAATTAAGGCTCCCACTCTTTCTTGAAGCTGCTTTGCCAAATTTTTGACACCAGTTTGCAGTCCACATTGAGGAGCATAATTGGTCTTCAAATTTTCCACACATACCTATCTCCCTTATTTTTGTAAATTAGAGAGACTAGGCCCAGTTTACTGTCTGCAAGCCACTCACCTCTACTTAGGACTGCATTGGCCATCTCAATTATCCAGCCTCTAAAATCTCCCCAGAACTCTTTCCAGAACTCCCAAGACAGTCTATCATCCCTGATGAAAAACCAGTCTGAATCTCCTTTAGTATATCCATCATCTCTTCTAGGTCGATTGGGTGCAGCATATGTTCCCCCAGTCCCTGGTCCTGCAGCACCTCCCAAACTCTGCCATCTCCTCTTCCTCTAGCTTGGTTCTGTTCACATCCATTTCATCTATCCACAAGCTTGCCCATTTGGCAGAGATCTCCATCATCATGTTACTTTACTGAATTATTTTCTTCCCATCATCATCCAGCACTGAGGTCTAGCTCTGCCGCACTTCTCTGGCCTTCAGCATTCCCATCAGGTATTTTGTTGACCACTCTCCTTCCTCCAGCCTCCTTGCCCACAGTCTGGCCAGTAGTCCATCCACTCTCCTTTCTTTATCATCTTTGAGGTTGCTCTGTAATATGGCAATGTCTTTTGCCAGCAGCTCTCTTTCCTCAGCTGACAATATTCTATTTGTCATTTGTTGTAGTCAATATTTCAGGCCCCAGTCCACTCTTCTCTCTTTGTCCCTTCTTGCCCTTTCAGCTGCCTCCCTGATGTCTCTCCAGTAAGTTCCTGCCAAATGTTTGAACCTGTCCCACCATTCTGTCACTGTATGTTCTTCAGCCCTCTATCGTCCAACTTCTTGCTGGGCCACCTGTACAAAATTATCTCTTGTCTCCTTCTGTTTCAGTAGTTCTGTGTTAAGTCACTAATGCCCACTCCCTCCTTTTGTAGCTTGGAAGGTACCTCTTGCTTCAACCCCCCAGTAGTCTAACTATAGGCACCATCTGACTTCCACCTTATCAAGGATATTTCCCCAGTGCTCACCCACTAGGAGTCAGTCAATTCGCATACCAATAAGGCCTCCCCTCACCTTTCGCCACCTAGTGAATAGTCCTGCCTTCTCTTCTTGTCATAGTCGGACTCCATCTATCAATCCAAGCTCCCTTTCAATCTGAAGCCATCTATTCAGTCCTGAGGATATGGCTGAACCCACACCTCCATCAGATCTGTCCAGCTTGCAGTCCCTGATCATATTGAAATTGCCTCCAAGAATGTCTAGCCTAATGTTTATGTTGCCCTCCCAATTAACCCACTCTTCCAGCCACTTTTTCTGTTCCCATGCCACTGCCAGTAGATATTCCGATCCTACTACAATTCCATCTCCCTTGCCCCCTTTCAGCTTGCCCCATATCATTCTTTCTCTCCAGTGCTCTGTTGTCTCCAGCTCTCCTTTCCCGATTCCTATTAGTATGCCACCCTGTCGATTCCATCCTGAGCTCCCAAACCATTCTTTACTCCATTGCTAGTAGTCTTCTTCTCCATACACTTGCACATCCTGCAGTAATACTATGTCATATTATTTGTTTTTGAGCCATCTGAAGATTCTCCTCCATTTCACCTTGCTGCATAGTCTATTGACATTTAGTGATAGTATATGTATTTCATTCATCATTGGTTATATTGAGTTGTTGGTACCCCATAATTGTTCTCCCTCTCTGTAGCCTTCATGGCCCTTTCAATGACAAGATCTCTCTACTTCTCACAGATGATGTGCCACATGTCCTGTCTCTTAGTACTGTCACAGAAAGCTGACACCTTTTCTCCTACTGTCTGACCAATCTCATTCATCCTCATCTCATCTACCTGGTAGCTCTCTTTCTCTAGCATAATGGCCACAAGAGCAAGCACTATCTTTGGCCTCTGGAATTGAACATTCACAAACAAGCCCCACTCTGCCTGAGAGCCACCAAATATATTGATTTCCTTGATATCATCCTCTGCCAATTCCTCCAGCATCATTCAATACCAGTCATCCTCCTTGATGCAGCTTGCTATTGGTGTTTAGGGTCGGGGGGAGCAGCTGTGGTCTAGCAAAATCACATTATCTTCAGAGTCATTAGACTGTATATCTACTAGGTCCTCCTCACCATTCCTTTTGATTAGGACTGGAATTTCCTCTGTCAACTCAGCTGCCCCCCAGTGTACTGTTGCAGTTCCTCCTATCTGTATATCTTCTTGCTGTGTTTCTGGTACCACTTCTTGTTCTTCAAGCCCAGGTTCGAGTCCTCTTTTCCTTTCCCCTTTGCTTCACTGATAGGGTTAGGAGCATGTTGCAATGCTAAGACCCCCTCCTGTGATATTGTAATTCCAGGTGCTACTTCCACTTCCTCTATTGCATTGGCAGCCAGGGCTTTCTTTTCAGCCTCCTCACTTCCAGTGCAGCTAATAGCAGTTTGCAGTCTCTCCCAGCCTTTTCATTTCAACTTCTTCCTTTGTCCACCTACTTGGACCCACACCCAGTCCTTAGCATACTCCTCCCATCTCCTTGTGCACACTGCCTTAGCAGCTGCCCACTCTGCCAGGGCAACCAAAAGCTCCTCCTCATCATTCTCTGACTCTTTCCTCCTCCACACTCTGCACTCTTGACTGCCAATTCGAATCACCTCTGGCCAGTCCCTCTTCAGCCCTGTGGCTTGTCCCTCCAAGCACACCATGACTTTTGTCCCCTCCCAGAACATGAATCTGAAATCCACTATCTCCCCATATTTTCCCATCTTTGCTGAGATCAGCTCTTTTGTCTCTTGTCTCCCCAGGGTTGGCACTCCTTCCACCACCAGTTGAATGGTACAAGGGTCCCACCTCAGGCATCTAGCAATTCCCACCCAGACTCCCCTGACCATCAGTCCTTTCTCCAGTGCCAACATCATCTTCTTCTCCTCAACAAATCCAATTTTGACTGCCTCTGCTGATGGTATGAACTTCAGTGTCTCAGCTCCCTCCACTCCATCTCCAACCACCTTCAGTACTTCTTGTGCTGATATTCAAAGTCCAAGGAAGTTTGCTGAGATCACTCAGATTGAGACAGACTTGTGGAAAAAGGGCCATACCACTAGCTCCCTAGTTTCTGCTGCCAAAGTGATTTTTTCTCTTCCTCCTATTGCTCTGCTCATCATGTCACCAGTATTGCCAGTGTCATCTCTCCCAGGTACTTCACCATTTCTGGTCATCTGCTCAGTCACCAAATTTACAGTCATGCTTCTATTTCTGGTCATCTGCCCAGCCACTGAATTTCCAGTCACACCCCCCTGCCCTTGACCCCTGCTAGTCATCTGATCTGTTACCTGACCCCCCCC
>RQIL01016409.1:0-10628 GCA_003951145.1 Jimgerdemannia lactiflua | reverse complement strand
TTTCCAGATTGCCAGTCCCGCCACTATCAGCAGTCACCCCATCTCTGCTAGTCCCTCCCTCACCAGTCTTCTGCCCCCTACTCCAGGCCTAGCACTCTCACTCCCACCATACTTTCCCTTCGCCCCCCAACTTGCTGCCATCCAACCTCATTGCCCCCTCTAGCCCCACTCTTCACCGCTGCTGCAAAGCTCCCTGGTCCTTCACTTCTCCCCTCACCTCCAGCTCCTTGACTACCAGCCACAACACTCCTGACAGTCGTCTTCCCGAATGCTCCCATTTCCAGCCCATACCCTTTTTTTCCTTGCTGCCACATAGATGTTACACCAGGTCTTGACCCAGTACACCAACTGGGAGATTGAATCACTGCTATTTCTCTAGTAGATTTTTCCAATAAACTATTCAAAAGTGTGTATAAAAGTGTGTGTAATGTGAGTGGTAGTGGAAGAAGATGCCTCTGCTCCTTTAACCAACACTCTTGCTACATATATCTTCTACTAATTTCCTATGGTGCCCCTCCCCAGAGCTCCATTCTCTCTGCCAATCTGTCAGTATATTTCCCATCAACCCCTACTACCTCATCATATTTTCTCCTAGGGTCAACTTCCTACCCTCCTCAAAAACTGCTAGCCAATGGTCTGCCATCCCTACTCACACTGCAATGGTCTATCCCAGGGTGAGCCCCTCATTTCCTACTATACTGAACACCCTTGCTCTAAGTACATCCCATCTCCCCTGCCCATGCTCCCTGCTTATACCACTTATGTAATGCTCCACCTCTCCCCAAAAATCCTCCAACACCTCACACTCCCCTAACCAATGTTCAGGAGTCTGTACCACTCCTCCTATCTGCCTAACTCCCATGCACTCCTCGCACTCAAAGTCCCCTCCCTCCACCAAATGTCCTGTCCTATAGTTCAGCATCACATTTCACCTCATCACCCTCTACCATACTACCCAGAACTTTGGAGGGATCCACTTCTTCACCTCTGCCCCCCAAGTACATAGGCCTGACCAATCCCACTCTTCTCCAATCCCTATACTCTGCCATCCTTCTGGCCAGAGATCCAGGCCAAAGCCCCGTTGGCACTCCACTCCATCACCAAGGCAGAGGTCAATTACTGGTGACTCTCTTAGTAACAGCTTGTATTACTGCTACATTCCCAGACCCCATTGTTTCTCTGCCACATTCTCCATCCATTGAAGTTGAATCCAATGTATACCTTCTATCACTCCCCACTAGAATTCTTGATACTGCAGCCTCTTACTACCACCACAGCTGACCACCTTCAACAAGTCTCCAGAAGACTCCTGAGGGGCATATCTTGCTTCTCACACCTTTGGCATCAGGGGAACCCACCCTTCCCCTCTCAGCACCACTACTCTTTGGAGCCACCAAGCTTACAAGCAATGAAGCTTCTTGGAAAAGTCTACCAATCCTAGGCCACCATACTCCATGGGTAGAGTGAGGACCTCCTAGCTAATCTGACTTCATCTTCCTGCCCAGATCCAAACCTTCACTAGCTTAAGTAGCCTCTTCAACATCCATGCTGAAAAGTTCAAATAATATGCTAGGCACCATAGCTTTGATATCTAGTAAACATTCAGAATCATAACCCATCCTGCCAGAGAGATGTAGTGCCCCCCCCAACTTTTAAGTAAGTCCCCCCATACTTGCACTCTCCCCTCCCACCAGACCCTTGGCCGCACCAAACCATATACTGAGAGGAAGATGCCCAAGTATCAAACTGCCTCCCCTGCTAGCACTACAGATCCAATAATATTGCCACAAATAATTCTATTCCCCAGCACTATTGTCTCACACTTGTACCAGTTCAGCTTCTAACCAGAGCATCTTTCATACTTTCCAACTGTCTCCTTAAGCTCTCCCATATCTTGGACAGAGCCCAGACCAACCACTATATTATCTGCAAAGGTACCTATCTTCCAATTTACCCCTAACACAGTCAACCCTCCAATCCTCCACCTGATCCTATCCAGCAGCAGCTCCAGTGACAGAGTATATGGAATTGGGGACAGAGGGTCCTCTTGCAGTACACCTCTCCTCAATGGAAATGGAACACCTTAATGACCATTCACTATAAT
Organism: Jimgerdemannia lactiflua; assembly: GCA_003951145.1. NCBI lineage: Eukaryota > Fungi > Mucoromycota > Endogonomycetes > Endogonales > Endogonaceae > Jimgerdemannia > Jimgerdemannia lactiflua. The sequence goes on along the minus strand of RQIL01016409.1, from coordinate 8,524 downwards.
GGCTGCCTTGCTCCCCTCCAGCAGCTGAATGATGGCCTAACCCAGTCCCCCTGGGATTCCAATTCTCACCATGTCATAGGTCTTCTATTGATCCAAGAAGACCAGCCTTCCATCCACTCCTACAGCTCTTGCCTCTTCAATAATGTCATATACCAATACTGTGCCATCTCTGATCAGCCTCCCACTGACAAAGCCATGTTGTTCTTCCTACAGGACTTGTTGTACCACTGCCTGTAGATGTGTCACAAGTATCTTTGTTACCAGCTTTCTGTCCATATCCAAAAGCATGATCTGTCTCCAATTCTTCCAGTTCTCTCTCAGCCCCTTGTCCTTATACAGGAGTACCACTAAATCTAACTCTTGTCCCCCAAGCCATTTTCCTAAGTCAATCACAACCCCACACATCTCTTTTATCTCCTCAAGTACCCCATTAATGTCCACCATCCTCTTTCAAAAATCCCATAGCAGACCATCCTCTCCTGGTGCCATCTCATTCTTTTTGACTGACAGCACATTCAAGATTTCTTCCTCTCAGATGGGGTGGGTCAAATCCCCTACCCCCTCAGCCGTCAGAGGGGTCCACTCCTCCAAGAAGCCCTTGATAGTCCTCCCATCCTCTCCTCCCTCTTCCTCACTCCACAGATTGCCCCATCATCTCTGGAGTGAGCCCAGGATACCCTGCACTCCTGTCAACATTTTGCCATCTTCTCCTATAATATCCTCCCACCTCTGCTGTACCTTGTGTGCTCTGAGAAGTCTGGTAAGATACTTCGTGGGCCTTTCCCCATCCTCCAGTCCCTGCCACCTCAATCTTGCCACCATTCCTTGAACTTGTAGCTCCTCTTCCTCCCTTGAGGTAACCTTCAGCTCTTTAAATTCCATCTTCACTCTCTCCACTCTCCTGTCCTCACCTTCTTTCTTAGCACACTCATGACCACTAGTTGATGCCAACAGAAGGCCCTCTAGCTAGTGTGAGATTTCCACCATATATTTCCTTTGAAGTCTCCCCTTCATTCTCCCCACCTCCCCCCAAAAAACCTGAGCAGTGGCCTTCAACTTCAGCCACCAATCCCCTACTACAATGCCTTCTCCTCTCTAATATGTAATATTGCCTGCCACCTCTCTTCCCTCCATTGTCCCCACACTCTCTTATCTTTCAACAATGTACAGTTTAGTCCCCAATGTCCAGGCCCATCCCCACTCCCCCCAAATGTTCTCTGCCCCACAACTCCCCAGTAGTCTGACCAGGGGCACCACATCATCTCCAATTCTTTCCAAACATCTAGCTCCCAACAGTCTGCCATGAGAATCCAGTCAATCCATATCTCCAGTCCATACACTCAATGGGTAGAGACTGCCCAGTTCTGCCACTTCTAGTGCCCTGCATCTCCCATGACACTCAGTCTCTCCACCTTCTCTCATCTGTCCAGCCTCCCACTTCTGCCAGAACTACCTAGCCCACCATCAGAGCAGTTCACTGAAGCATTCCTAACCATGTTAAAGTCGCCTCCAAGTATATTGACCCCAGCTTCCACCAAAGTGCCACTGTCCAATAACTCCTCTATCCAAGCTACTTGTAATCCTCTTTCTGCCAGACAATAGCAAGATCCTATCACTACTGGCCCCCACTCTGGCCTCACTCATATCCCCTACAGTAAGCAATCACTCCAGCCCCCAATGTTTCTCAGTTCTCCTTTGCCCTTTCTTATCAGAAGTCCAACCTTTTTTCACTATTCTGCCACCCATCCCCACTCTCCTGACCAGTTCAGCTTGTTCTCCTCATCCTCATATCTTATATCCTAAATTAGAAAAACATCCACTTCCAAATCCTTAAGCTATGCATAAATGTTTTGATGCCTCTCTAAATACCATAGCCTATTGATATTAAGTGAAAATACATTGATTATACTGTTCATATTAAATAATGTTTGAGTTGAAGTTCTGCTCTAAATCTCCAAATCCTGGTCTATTCTTGACAAGTCCAGCTCTCTCTCAACTTTCAGTTTGGTTTCCTCTCTTTCTCTAATCTCCAAATCTACCAAGATCTCTTGGACTGCCACTGTGTTCTTCCCTTCCATTATTGCACAATAGTCCTTACATGGTGCCTCTAACAACCCTGCCCCATTCCAGGTATTCCACCCAGTGACTACCATCCTCCTTGCTACCTCCTTCAACTCCACCTCCCAGATAGTATCTACCTCATATCTTTCATTTTCCAACATTCTTGACAAGCATTCTGCCATCAGCTTCCCCACAACTCCAACCCTATATAAGATATCACTCCAGGCCTTCTCACTCATAAGCTGGAAGTCCACATCACCCAGCTCCTCATCTGCCAATTCTGTCACCATCCTGCACATCCAAGGCCCCTCTCTCATGCACTCTCTCTCAGGAGTTGCTGACCTTTTTCCTCCTTCTTGTACTCCACTCAAGCTAGCACTGGCTGACTCATCCCACTCCTCATCAGACACATCCACCAGATCTTCTCCAGTCACTCCAACTACCTGTCCCCCTAAGGCTACCTCTAGGACTCCAAATCCAACATCCTTCACACCCTTCATCACAATATCCTCTACCTCAACCCCAGTGGCTCTAGTGGTATCTTCCAGTATCTTGACTCTCTCACCTTTACTGGTATTTCCCTCCAGCACCCAGTTCTCAAAGAATGGCCCCTCTATCTTCCCTGGCCTCCTCCTCTGGGGAGCAGGCTCAGAAAGCGGCAAGCTTTCAGGCTCTTTTTGTCCATTCTCCACTGCTATTCCTTCTCTAGGCCCCCCACTTATAATGTCTGCCTTGAGCCCTACAAGAAGATCCTATTGCTGCTTCCTCCCCTGAGCGCTCTCCCAAATCTCCTTATTCACCCAGATTTTCATCCCATTGACTTCCACTATTATTGTAGCTTGTTTGAAGGCTTGCCATACTCTCTCCCTCTGCTTGACTGCTCTGTCCACCTCCCAGAGAACCATCAGCAGATCTTTCTTCTTCTCTTCAGTGCTCTTAACCTTAGACACCTTGCACTCAAAAGGCTCCCACTTCATCATCCTGGGCCAGTCACTTCCTTTCCCTGTTGCCTACTTTCCTGCTACTCTCAGTTGTACTTCCATATCCCCAGTTCTGAAGAAAGTCCCTTCCCGCAACTGAAATCCAATATCAATGACTTTACTATACCCTCTCATCACCTTTCTAACCCTGTCCTTTATCTTCTCCATTGAAACTATGTGGACTCTCTTGACTATTAAGTGCACCATCTGAGGATCCAAATGAAGACACTATGTCATTGGTACTGCAACCTCACTCACTCACATTCTCTTAGCCACCACTACTACCACATACTCCTCCTTAATGAACTCAACTTCAACTCCTTCCAAACCTTTCAAAAACTTCACTGATGAGACACCACTCAACTGCTTGCTCAATAGTGACCATACCATCCTAGCTGTTACTGCCAGCCCCTGGAAGCTCAGCGTGATAGTGAATTCCAAAATAGATTTCTTAAGTAATGGTGCCACCACTAGCCCCATCACACCATTAGCCAGGTCCTCTTTGTATATCACCCTCGAACCCTCAGTCACTTCCTTGGTTTAATAAGCAGTCACATCTCCTTTTTTTTCCATATTCTGGGTCTCACTATTATCAGCAGTCCCACTACCCCTGCTAGCCCCAACTCCGCTATCCTCCTGCACTCCTATGCCTAGCCTAGCTCTACCACTCTTACTGGATTTCCCCCTCACCCCTCTAACTTGCTGACATCCATTCTTGTCACCACCTCCAGCCACATTCTTCACAGCCACTGTAAAGCTCACTGGTCCCTTGCCACTCTTCTTTCCTTCAGCTCCATGTCCTTCTTCACCTCTACTCCTACCAGTTGTCTTCCTGAAAGACCCATCTCTAGCTCATACTCTTCTTTTTCTTACTGCCACTCAAATACCACACCAGTTCCAAATTAGTATACCTACTAGGAGGTTGAATCACTGTCATTTTGATAGTCACTTTCTTCAATAAACCATTCAAAAAGTGTGTGAAAAGTGTTTGTAATGTGAATGATAATGGAAGAATATGATAAGGGAGGGACGCTGAGAGTGATGGTGGACCCAAGGAGAGCAGAGGCCCATGACCCCAGGTGCTGGTCATATTGGGGGGGCAGGATGGCTGCTGGCCATTATTAATGACCTGGTAGCAGATGAGCTAGCAGAGGTAGATTTCAGGGTTCTGGGGGGGGCAGAGTGTCAGGGAATCTTGGCAAGAGAGGGAGTGGTGGAGAAACTGTTGATGGAGGTGATGGTGATCTTGTTGGTTGAGGAGGGATATGAGGTGGATGCAAAGAGGGATGCTGAGTTGAGGGAGGAGGCTGGGTGAGTAGTGGAGGACTGTTGGGTGACAAAGAATGGGGCAGAATTGTGAAAGTTGGTCTGTAAAGATTATAGGGAGGAAGCAGAGGAAAAAGATGATGAGGATGCTCATGAGGTTGCAGCTGTATTGGCAAGGAATGAGATTGAGGAGGATGAGGTGGAGGCAGAGCAGCTCTTGGACCTTTCTAGGATGGACATAGAGCTGGAAGTTTGAAGGAGCTTGGTGAACAGCACTGTCTATAAATATTTTTCTCTATGAATAGTACAACCAACATTTTGTCTTTGAATGTCAATGGGCTGCAGTGGGTGAGGCGATGACAGAACATGTTTGAATAGCTAAAAGACTTAGAGGTAGATCTTTTTCTGCTGCAGAATGTGAGATGTGAAGAGGAGGAGCACAGGCTGAATTGGATTAGGGAATGGGGTGGAGTGACTGAATGGCATGAAAGTGTGGAGATCCTGATATGCAGGGATAAAGAAGAACTAGTGGACATTAGAGGTTGGGGCGAGCATCTTGTTTGGGGAATGTGGAGGAGACCAGAGTGGGGCTCAATAGTAGTTGGATCATGTTACTGTCCAGTGGTCCGAGGTGAGAGAGTGGACTGGCTGGATGGACTGCTGGAAGTGGGGTCTCTAATGTAGGCTGGGGTGGATATCTTGGGAGGGGACTTCAATTAGGTGTAGGATGCCTCTCTGGATTTGTCTGATGGGTAAGCTAGGTAGTTGGTTGCAGTGGTGGGCTGGGCAGGTGGGAGGAGATTGAGAGGCTGAGCACTCTGGGGGATGTGGGGAGGACCAAGTAGGGAATAGATAAGGTTTTCACTCACTGGGTTGATGGGCTTGGGATGAGAATCAATTGGATACTTTTGGCCAACTGCTGGGGAGATGATTTTTGGCAGAAAATTGAAATAGTCTGGTGCCCCTGGTCGGACCATTGGGGGATGCTAGGGCAAGGGAACTTTGGGGGTAGTGGGGAGGGGCCTGGACATTGGTGGCTCAATTGTGCTCTGTTGGCAGATGAGGTCCTTTGGGAGAGATGAGAGGGGGAGGTGGTGTCTAGTTTGGCATGATGGAGGGAGGATGGGGCTCCAGTGGGGCTCCAGTGGGTGAAGCCAAAGGAGGCAGCAAGGTTGTATTGGGGTGATGGTTGGAGCAGCTATTGTGGCAGTAGGCAGAGTTGAAGAGGCACAGAAGAGAGGAGGAGGAGGAGGATTGGCAGGAGGCATGAGTGAGGATGGATATTGAGGAGCTAAAGAAAGTTTGGAGGATGGAAGGGGAGAGCCGAGTGCAGGGCATAGTGGCAAGGCTTAGGTGGCAGGGGTTGGAGGAAGGAGAGAGGCTGACCAAGTATCTCTCTCAGTTGCTGAGGGCAAGGAGAGTGAGACAGAGGTGGGAGGGGATTATCAGAGAGGATGGCTGCTTGGTGACTGGGGTTCAGGGGATCCTTGGGGAGCTGAAGAGTCATTGGGGGAAGTTGTGGAGTAAGGAGTAAGGAGGAGCAGACAGTGAGGCCATTGCAGAATGTTTGGGTGCCTGGTGCCTCTCGGAGGTGGAGTGGCTGGGGGAACTGATGAGACCAGTGAGGAAGGAGGAGATTCTGTAGGTTCTAGCAGCTACGAAATCAGAGACTGCTCCTGGAGAGGATGGGCTGCCATGGGACTTCTGGAAGAAGATGGTGAATGTGGAGGAGGTGCACCAGGAGATGAGAGACATGTGTGATGAGGTGATTCAGTCTGGGTCTTGGCTGGGTGGGCAGAAGTTGTGGCTGGTGGTACTTCTTTACAAAGATAAGAGACAGAGGGAGGACTGGAAGAATTGGCGACCAATTATGCTCCTGGATATGGACAGAAAGTTGGTCATGAAGATGTTGGTGGCAAGACTGCAAGTAGTGGTGCAACAGGTACTGGGGGTGGAACAATGAGGCTTTGTGAGGAGATGTTTAATTAGAGATTGCACAGCTTGGGTGCATGGTATTATCGAAAGGGCGAGGGTTGTTGGGGTAGATGGCAGATTGGTTTTCCTGGACTAAGAGAAGGCCTATGACAGGGTGCAGCAGGAAGGTACTGAAGAGGATTGGGATTCCAGAGGAGCTGGGAAATGCAATTGTCTACCTCCTGGAGGATAATCAGGCAGTAATCATGGAGAATGGACATAAGGGGGTGGCCTTCTCACTTGGGCAGGGGGTTCCCCAGGGGGACCCTCTGTCACCCATTCTATATGCTCTGTCCCTGGAGCCATTGTTGGACAGAGTCAGGAGGAAAGTGGGAGGGCTAACTGTGCTGGGCATGAACTGGAAAGTGGGGACCTTTGCTGCCAATATGGTGGTTGGCCTGAGTACCATTGCAGATGTGGTAGAGCTTAAGGAGGTGGTAGGATGTTATGAATAGTGCTCTGGGCAGAAGCTGCATTGGCATAAGTGTGAAATAATGGTCTTGGAGAATGTGCTGGTTGAAGGTGACATTATTGGAACAATCATCCCCCCTGGGGAGGCAGTATGGTACCTGGGGATCTTTCTCTCAGTGAATGGATTGGTTCAGCCTAAGGCCTGGTGGGAGGCCAGGGTGAAAATGTGGGGAAATGTACTATGGAGCTGGGGAGGGTGACATATCTCTCTGGCTTATAGGGTGGCTATTTTGAATATTTACTGGATGCTGAAGCTGTGGTATTTGGCATACCATTTGGACTTTCCAGTGTGGGTGGGCAAGAGCCTGTTGAAATTGGTTAGAGAGTGGCTCTGGGCTGGCTGCCAAAGTCAGATTAAGTGGGAGGTTTTGGCGACACCAGTGGAGAGGGGAGATCTGGGGCTGGTGGACTTCCCAAAGCAGCTGCATTGTGTGAGGGCCTGGTGGTTGAAGAAAGTGGCAATACTGAAAGGGGGTGGATGGGTCCCACTAATGCAGAAGGTGTGGGTGGCGAAATTTGCCCCCCAGGGGTCTTCTGGGGACCTTATAACATTGGTAGAGAGGGGAGGGAGTGGATGACTTCAGTATAGAGGGTTCTGATGGGGGGTGGCTGAGGGGGTTCATAGGATTGACATTAGGTGGGAGGGCCATGCTGTGGCAGAGCAGCAGGGGGGAGGAGGGTTGCAGTGGCATAGGCTGCTACTGGGCAGAGTACCAGCAATAGACTTTGACTTGGGAGATGGAGTGGAAAGTCAGAGTGGTACTGGGCAGGACCTTTGGCTGGAGGGGTGGCAGCAAGTGGGGATTGGTGAGGAGTGGGACTAGAGAGGACTGTGGACCTGGGGTATGGAGATGAAGAAGTGGCTACCTCCTAAGTTTTGAGTGGTATAGTGGAGGGTGCTAAGGCGAAATGTGATATTGAACTTCAGGGCAGGTCATCTGATCTCAGGGGGGGTCTTTAAGTGTGAGGAGTGTCAGGGAGTAGTGCAGGAGGGGGGGGTGGTGCAGACTCCAGAACACTGGCTTGGAGAGTGTGAGGCACTGGATGGTTTCTGGGAGATAGTTGGGAGAAGGCTGGGTGGGTGTTATAGGAGATGTGGGCTTGGGCGGTGGGAGGTGTTAAAGAAGAGAATTCTAGGGGGTGTTGCTGAAGAGTGCTTCATACTGGGGAGGGCTTTCGATATGGGTAGGGCTTGTGGGCCACTGGCAGGCATTGTTTGAGGAGGGCAGGCTGATGTCAAAGGAGGAGAAGGTAGTTAGGTGGGAGGGTCTACTCATTGACCTGCTGTCAGGGTGGCAAAAAGAGTTGGGCCCACAGAGGGGTCACCATTGGAGATTGGTGGAGGCTATATGTGACAGGAGTGAGGGAAGGGTATAAATTGAGGGTGGGGAAGTTGTTTTGCAAGGGTTGGGGTAGTGGGGTGAGAGATGATGGGTGCAGGATAGGTTAGGAGTGGGAAGAGGCTACTGGTGTGGTATGAGGACACCTTCAATGTTTTAGATAGTTAATAAATGGGGCTGCGGCCTATAGAGGAAAAAAAATAAAAAAAAAAATAGAAGAAGATGATAATATTGGTTGTTTTCCTTGTACAATTTGGATAGACTTTCAAAAAATGAGTGGGTTTTTGAATATAGATTTCTGTAAAATATAGATTTTGTATAATATAGTAATTTCAGCAGACTTCTTACATACAGACTTCACTAATAATATTGATTTCTTGGTTTCTTCAGACTTAGTCTAGCAAGTATGCTAAGTTTAATAGATTTCTCCTC
>RQIL01016398.1:0-10630 GCA_003951145.1 Jimgerdemannia lactiflua | reverse complement strand
AGGCTGCAATAAATGCAAACAGAATTCAAACTATACCAGCATACAAAAAACTAGAACTGCATTTACTCAGAATTACAACTATTTAGAAATCTTCATAGGTTGAAAAGTGTTTCATAATACCCTTATAACAATCCACAGAGATGCAAATATATATAATCCACTTATAGGTGAGAGATGTAACCAATATATATCAATTCAAATATAGTATAAGGCTTTCAATAGTCTGAAAAATATATTATAATCAACTATTCATAAGATCCATAATACCCATTCCTTGAACATATATACTGCTTAAACTTTGGCTTTGGAAAGACTTTTCTAAGTGAATCAGCAATCATATACTTCAGAGAGATATGAGATATATTCTAAGTATATACTCCCATGCTCTATATATTTCTGAACAAAATGATGGAGTATTTTGATATATTTCATTCTGCTATAATGTACTAGATTCTTAGCAAGTACTATCATCTATTGATTGTCTTGCCTGATCAGTATAGAGTTCTATTCTTGAGTGAAGCCAAGTTCTTTTAATAGCTTGCAGAGACATATGGCCTCCTTTGTTGCTAATGATAATGCCTGAAACTCTATCTGTATAGTGTGACATATAATATGAAATAGAAACAAGAATCAGAAGAATAGACATTTGATTGCAGTACCCAAATCTGATTCCCAAATATAGTATAGCTATCATTCTACAACTATAGAAACTTTAGCAACTATAAAGATTCTACAGATATAGATAATTTATATTTATAAAAACTATCTTATAGAAAATGTAGTCATAACTTAGCCATATATTTAATAGCAGAATAAGTACACAAATCTGTATAAATAACCCAGTATTTTAGAGTGAATAAACCTTAGTTCAGTCTTAGTTCAGTAAGTCTTTACATACTCTTTCTCTTTTCCAAAATCCTACAAACTTACCAAGGTCTGCACTTTCTATATTACAACTTAGTGCCTATTGGCTGGTGATTCAAGATGAATCCATCAGTTTTAAGCTGAAAAACAAACAATTGCCATACAGATATAATGTCATGCATGATATTTATCTATGCCATCTGCTATTAATTGATTATTTTGGTTGTCAGTCTCATTTTTGTAAACTATTGGTATTGAACAACACTCTGGAAGAATATATCATTATTAATAGCCCAGTTGCTCCTAAGTTCAAGAGACAATGTTATAAGAATTAATTGCTGAAAATGCCAAACAAACCATTATACTGAATAGACTGCTGTATGGACTGCCACCCGATTTTGAAAAAGATGAATGAATCACTATACAGACTACCATCACCTAAATCTTGAAAACATTGTTTACCTCTATGCCATCTGCTGTTAATTGGTTGTTCCAGTTGTCAGCTTCATTTTTATAAACTATTGGTATTGAAGAATGTTCTGGAAGGACATATTATTGACCCAGTCACTCCTTAGTTCAAAAGACAACATTACAAGAATTAATTGCTGAAAATGCTGAACAAACTGCTATACAAAGAAGCCAGGCGAAGGACTGCCATGGAGAATAGAAGATACAAACTGCTGCTATCTGCTGTTAATTGAATATTCCAGTTGCCAGGCTCATTTTTGTGAACCATCAGTATTGAACAATACTCTAGAAGAATACATCATTGATTGGGTTGCTTCTTAGTTCAAGGGACAATGTCATAAGAATTAATCACCAAAAACACCAAACAAACTGCTATGCCAAATAGACCACTGTATGGACCACACCATACAAGAAGATGAATGCTGCCTATCACAAACAAACCACCACCCTACTTTTGACTACACAATTGAAGATATCATATTTGAATCATCTGAATTTTTGAAGACATTGTTTGTTTGTGCCATCTGCTGTTAATTGGTTGTTCCAGGTATCAGCTTTGTTTTTGTGAACCATCAGTATTAAACAATACTCTAGAAGGACACATCATTGACTAGGTCACTCCTTAGTTCAAGAGACAATATTATAAGAATTAATCACTGAAAATGCAAAATGCCATGTGAAGGACTGCTATAGAGAATTGAAGATATGTCATATATGAAACATTACCTGAGTTAATTATTTGAAGATACTGTTGTCCGACTTTTGATGATATATAAATGCTACCAATCATTAACAAACCACCTGACTGCCATACAAAGGACTATCATGGAGGATAGAAGAAATGAACTATCATAGCTCATTAACAACATATGAAGATACTATCACTCACTCAACCTTTAAAGATACCATCACACACCCAACTATTGAAGATGCCATAATTTGATACTTGATGATATATGAATGGACCTGCCCTGGAGAATTAAAAAGACATCATATACAAACTGTCTAAGACAACATATGAATGGAATAGACTACTCTGGAGAACTGAAGATGCCATCACCCACCCAACTTTTGACAACATACAAACTACTATTGCCAGGCAATACCATATCTCTCTCTGGTAACTTTCACATTACACAAATTTCCACACATACTTTCAGTACACTTTTTATCATTTCTTAGAGAAAACTCTTAAGGTAATGGCAACTAAACAAGGTTCTGGCAAGTGTACTGGTATGGGAGATGGGCCAGCCTTCAAATAGCAGTATGGCAAGGAAGGAATAGATTTGGGACCAGGGTCCTTTGGACTGTCAACAAGTGGAGGAGTAGGAGGGGGGCAGGAGTCAAGCAAGAAGGCTGGAAATGGTGGGGCAGTGAGCTTCACAGCAGCAGTCAAGAACAGCAGTGAGAGAGAGGAGACTGAGGGATAGAAGACAGTGGGGAAGAAGAAGGAGAAGTCTGGAAGTACTGGAGGAGCACTCTCTGAGGAAGGGAAGGTGGGGGCTGGGGGAGGTGTGACTGGCATAGTGGCTGAGACTGCTGATGGTGGTGTGATGGCCAATCTGGAAAAAAATCCAGATGTGACTGCTGATGGTGGCAAGGGGAGCCAGAGGGGATTGGGGCCAGTGTGTGGGGATTATCTGTCAAATGGTGTAATGGGCCTGGTGGTGGTACCATTACTCAAGAAGTCAATCTCTGAATTTGCAGTCATGGTGAGCTTCTGGGGCCTGGCAGTGATAGCAAAGATGGCATTGGGGCTACTGGAGAAGCAGCTGGTAGATGCAGCATGGGTGAAGTTCCTGAAGGGGCTGGAGGGAGTTGAGGTTGGATTTGTGGAGAAAAAATACCTGGTGGAGGCTTTGATGAAGGGGATTACTGTGGGTGAGGTTGTGGTTCTGATATTGAAGTGCTTGTGCTGGAACCCTAGGGTGGTGCACCTAGTGGTCAAGGGGGTCCTTATGGTGTCAGTGGAGGAGATGAGAGGCAGGATCAGTGAGATGATGAAGGAGTATGGAGATGTTGTTGATATTGGCTTTCAGATGTGGGAGGGGACAACATTCAGGATTGGAGATATGGAAGTGAGGCTGAGAGTGGTAGGGAGAGAGGTGATGGGGAAGGTGATTGACTGGCCAAGGGCTCTGAAGTGGGACCCAGTTGAGTGCAAGGTGTCGAGGGTGAGGGGGACTGAGGAGGAGGAAGAGGATCTCCTGACAGCACTGTGAGAGCTGGAGGGGGCTGTGTAGCAGAGAGCGAAGGCCTGGGAGGCATTTGAGGATGTGACAGTAGTGGAGAAGATTGATGGAAGGAAGGTGTGAGTGGATAAGAAGGCATGGGAGAGGGAGCAGGGGAGGTGGGCAGAGAAGGATCTACTGGCAAGCTTTAAGGAGAAGATAGGTACAGGGATAGTGCCTCCACTGGGGTTTGCTGGTGGCCTTGAGAGCTCACAGCATGCCCCCTGGGAGAAGAAGGCTATTGGTGAAGATGAGCATGATTTCTTCATTGATCTGGATGAGAAGAAGGGAGACCAGCCTGGAAAAGGAGCAACCTCAATAGTATTCTGGGGCAAGAGAATGAGAGGGAGGATGTGGTGATGAAGGGTATACAGCATTGGAGGTTTGGAGTTCCAGATGTCACACTTAGTTGGGATGGAGGGAGAGCACTTGGAGGTAGTAGAGGGAGGGAATGCTGAGGGTAATGGTGGGCCAAGGAGAGCAAGAGGCCCATGACTCCAGGTGCTAGTAATATTGGGGGGGCCAGGTTGGCTGCTGGGCACTCTCAATGATCTGGTGGCAGATGAACTTACCCATGTCCTGGGGGGGGGGGTGGAGTGGCAGGGAATCCTGACAGGAGAGGGAGTGGTAGGCAAACTATTGACAGAGGTGATGGCTATCTTATTGGCAGAGAAGAGATATGAGGTAGATGCAAAGAGGGAAGCCAAGTTGAGAGAGGAGGCTGGGCAAGTAGTGGAAGACTACTGAGTGTCAAAGGATGGAGCTGAATTATGGAGGTCAGTCTGTGAAGACTACAGGGAAGAAGTGGAGGAGAAAGATAATGAGGATTCTCAGAAGGTTGTGGCTGCATTGGCATGAAACAAGATTGAGGAGGATGAGGTGGAGGCAGAGTGCCTCTTGGACCTCTCTAAGATGGACATCGAACTAGAAGTTTGAAAGAGCTGGGAGAGCAGTACTATATACAAACATTTTTCCCTATAAATAGTACAACTAACATTTTGTCTCTAAATATCAATGGGCTATAGGATGTGAAGCAAAATCAGAACTTGTTTGAATGGCTACAAAGCTTAGAGGTGGATTTTTTTCTGTTGTAGAATGTGAGATATGAAGAGAAGAAGAACAGGCTGAATTGAACTAAGGAATGGGGTAGGGTGGCTGAATGGCATGCAAGTGTTGAGATCTTGATATGTAGGGGTAAAGGAGAACTGGTGGACATTGGGGGATGGGGTGAGTGTCTAGTTTGGGGAATATAGATGAGGTCAGGGTGGGGCCCAATAGTAGTTGGATCATGTTACTATCTGGTAGTTCGGGGTAAGAGAGTGACCTGGTTGAAAGGGCTGCCAAAAGAGACATCTCTGATAGAAGCTGGGGTGGATATCCTGGGTGGGGATTTCAACATGGTGTAGGATACCATGCTGGATCAGTCTGATAGAGAAGCTGGAGTAGTTGGTCATAGTGGTGGGCTGGGCAAGTGGGAGGAGATTGAAAGGCTGAGTGCTCTGGGTGATATAGAGAGAGCCAAGTGGGGAGTAGATAAGATTTTCACCCACTGGGTTGATGGGCTTGGGACAAGGATTGACTGGGAACTTTTGGCTGAATGCTAGAGAGAAGATGTTTGGTGGGAACTTGAGATAGTGTGGTGCCTCTGGTCAGACTATTGGGGGGCACTAGGGCAGGGGAACTTTGGGGGTAGTGAGGACGGCCTGGACATTGGCAACTCAATTGTGCTCTGCTGGCAGATGGGGATCTATGGGAGAGTTGGGAGGGGGGGGGTGTTGTCTAGTATGACTAGATAGAGGGAGGAGGCCCAAGAATCCCCTGGACCCCAGTCTCCAAGTAGCCATCCTTTCTACTGATTCTTTCTCACTGCTGCCTCACTCTCCTCACCTTCAGCAGCCTAGAAAGGTACTTAGTAGACCTCTCCCATTCCCTCAGCCCCTGCCACATAAGCCTTGCTGCTATTCCCTGTGCCTGACTCTCCTCCTCCATCCTCCACACTCCCTTCAGTTCCTCAATCTCCATCCTCACCCTTGCTATCCACCAATCCTCCTCATCCTCCTCCTCCCCCACTAGTCCCTTTATATCCAACCACTGCAATAGCAGTTGTTCTATATGGCAGGAAGCCCACAGCCCTTTCTTCCTCTGGAGCCTACCCTTTTTCACCCCAGTATATTTTTGCTGCCTTCTTTAGCTTTACTCACCATATCCCAACTGGGGCCCCCTCCTCCCTCCACCTAGCAAAACCAGCCCCCACCTCCCCCTCCCATCTCTCCCATAAGACCCCATCCTCCAACAGAGCACAGTCAAGCCACCAATGTCCAGGCCCATCCCAACTTCCCCCAAAATTTCCCTGCCCCCACACCCCCCAATGGTCTGACCATGGGCACCAGACTGCTCCAAGGTTCTGTCAAACATCCTCTCCCCAGCAATTAGTCAAGAGTATCCAATTAATTCTCATTCTCAGTCCATTGAACCAATGCATGAAGACCTTAGCCACTCCCTACTTGGCCCTCCCTACATCTCTTAAAGTACTCAGTCTCTCAATCTCCTCCCACCTTTCCAGCCCACCACTATGGCCAACTACTCCCACTCTCTCATCAGACCAATCCAGAGAGACATCCCACACCATATTGAAGTCCCCTCACAGAATATCCACCTCAGCCTCCATTAGTGAACTATCCTTCAGCAAACCTTCTAGCCATCCCACCCTCTCACCATGGACTGCTGGACAATAATATGAGCCAACAACAATTAGGCCCCACCCCAGTCTCCTCAATATTCCACATAAGAGGTATTCAATCCACCCCCCAATATTGACCGACTCTTCTTTACCCTTGTAAATCAGAATTCCAACCTTTCCATACCATTCAGCCACCCCTCTCCATTCTTTTGTCCAATTCAGCTTATCCACCTTCTCCTCACATCTCACATTCTGCAGAAGAAAAAAGTCAGTCTTCATATCTTATAGCCATTCAAAAAAATGTTCTGATGTTGCCCCACACCCCATAGCCTATTGATATTCAAATATAAAATATTAGTTGTACTGTTCATAGGGAATATTATTTGTAGATAAAATAACTTTCTCAGCTCATTCAGATTTTGAGCTCAATATCCATCCTAGATAGGTCTAAGAGATATTTAGCTTCCACCTCATCCTCTTCAATCATCTTCTTTTCCAGTACAGCCATGACTTCCTAATCAGCCTCACTATCTTTCTCCGATACTTCTTCCCTATAGTCCTCACAGACTGACCTCTACAGCTCAGCTCCATTCTTTGTTACCCAGCATTCTTCCACAGCCTGCTCTACTGTCTCCCTCAACTTGGCTTCCCTCCTGGCATCTATCTCATAACCCTTCTCCTCCAGCATAATCACTAGTACTTCTGATTATAGCTTGTCTAAGATGCCCTCTCTAGCCAGGATATTCTGCCATTCCTCCTCCTCCAGGATGCAGAAATCCACCTCTGCAAGTTCATCTGCCACCAGGTCATTAAATGTTGCCAGCATCAACCCTGTCTCCCTGATACAACTAATACCCAGGGTCATGCCTCCTGCCCTCCCCAGTTCTACTAGTGCTCTCAACTCCCCCCATCCCACCTTTACCAGACCACTCCCCAGCCACCCCAACTACCACTCCTCTAAGCTTAGCATCTGGAACTCCAAACCTCACACTCTGGGTCCCCTTCATCACAACATCCTCCCTCTCAGCCCTTAGCACCAGGCTGCTAACCACAACCTCTCCTTCACCAGTCTGGTCTCTCTCCTTTTCATCCAAATCAACAAAGACCCCAGGCTCATCCTCTCCAATAATCTTCTTGCACTGAGGAGTATACTGCAAATTCTCCAGGCTACCTATAAACCCTGGTGGTACTACCATCCCCACACCTGTCTTCTCCTTGAACTCCTGCTCCCTCTTCCATGCATATTTATCCACTTGCACCTTTCTGCCATTCATCTTCTCCACCACTATTGTATCTCCAAAAGCCTTTCAAGCCTTTGCTCTCTGCTCTATGACTCCTTTCAACTCCCATAGTGCTGTTAACAGATCCTCTTTTTCCTCTTCAGTCACCTTTACCCTCAACACCTTGCACTTGACTGGGTCCCACTTTAACACCCTCCACCAATCACCTGCCTTCTCAGTTGCCTCTCCTCTAGTCACCCTCAGCCTCACCTCCACAGTAAGTGAAGCTGAAGGAGGCAGCAAAGATATACTGGAGAGAGGCTGGAAAGCAGAAGGGTAGTCTTTAGCAAAAGAAGAGGCACCTCCCTCTTCCTTACTCCACAGCTTCCCCACTGATCCTTTAGCTCCCTAAGGATCCACTGGACCCCAGTTACCAAGAGGCCATCCCTTCTGATGATCTCTTCCCACTGCTGCCTCACCCTCCTCACCCTCAGTAGGCTAGAAAGGTACTTGGTAGATCTCTTCTTCTTCTAGCCCCTGCCACCTAAGTCTTGCTACCATTTTATAAATATAAGCCTCCTCCTCCATCCTCCATACTCTATTTAGTTCCTCTTTCTCTATTCTCACCCTTGCTATCCACCAGTCCTCCTCCATCTCCCCCTCTAGTCTCTTCATGTCTGACTACTTTAACAGCAGTTGCTCTATACAGTGATAAGCCCACTGAGGACAGTGAGACCATTGTGGAGTATTTGGAGAATTGGTGTCCTCTGGGGGTAGAATATTTGGAGGAACTGATAAGATTAGTAAGGAAGGAGGAGATTCTATATATCCTAATAGCTACAAAGTCAGAGATGGCCCCTGGTGAGGATGGACTACCCTGGGACTCCTGGAAGAGGATGATGAGGGTGGAAGATATGCTCCATGAGATGAGAGATATGTGTGATGAGGTCATCAAGTCTGGTATCTGGCTGGATGGTCAGAGGATGAGACTGGTGGTGCTACTCTATAAGAAAAAGGGACAAAGAGAGGACTGGAAGAACCAGAGGCTGGTTATCCTCCTGGATATGGACAGAAAGTTGGTTACAAAGGTGCTGGTGGCAAGACTACAAGTAGTAGTACAATAGGTTCTGGAAGAGGAGTAGAGGGGATTTGTTGGTGGGCAATTGATCAGAGATGGTATAGCTTAGGTACATGATATCATTGAAATGGCTAGGGCTGCTGGGGTAAATTGCCAGCTGGTTTTCTTGGACTAGGAGAAAGCTTTTAACAGTGCAGCAAGTCTGGTTAGGGAAGATTCTGGAGAGGATTGGAATTCCAAGAGATTTAATAAGCTCTATCATTTGCCTTCTGGAGGGAAGTCAGGCAGCTATCATAGTGAATGGGTATAGGGGCATTGCTTTCTCTCTTGGGAACAGGGTCCCACAGGAGGATCCCCTGTCACCTATCCTATATGCATTATAATTGGAGCCACTATTGGACAGAATTAGGTAGAGGAATGAAGGGCTGACTGTACTAAGGTTGAACTGGAAAGTGGGGGCCTTTGTTTATGATATATAGTGGTGGATCTGGGCACCACTGAGAATATGAGAGAGCTCAAGGAGGCTGTAGATTGGTATGAATAGTGCTTTGGGCAAAATGCTAAACTGGCATATGTGTGAAATGATAGTCCTGGGGAATGGTTTGTTTGGAGAGATATTATTGGCTGTGTCATTCCCCCTAGAGAGGCAGTTCCATATCTGGGGATATTCCTCTCAGTCTATGGTTCAGTACTATCTAAGGCCTGGTGGGAGACTAGAGTGGGGGCAAGGAGAGATGCACTGAGAAGCTAGGGAGGGCAGCATATTTCTCTGGCTGGTAGAGTGACTATTTTGAATATTTATTAGATGCTGAAGCTGTGGTACCTGGCATATCACTTGGGCTTTCTGACTTAAGTGGTCAAAAGGCTATTGAAGCTGATGAGAGAGTGGATTTGGGCAGACTGCATAAGTCAGATTAAGTGTGAGATTTTGATAATGCCAGTGGAAAGGGGTAATCTGAGGCTGATTGACTTTTCTAAATAACTGTACTGCCTTTGTATCTAGTGGTTGAAAAGAGTGGCAGTACTGAAAGGGTGTGGTTGGGTCCCACTGCTCAGAAGGAATGGGAGGCAAGGTATATCCCCTGGGGGTGATGTGGAGACCTAATGACAATAGTGCAGTGGGGAGGAAGTAGGAGGCTCAAGTATAAGGGGTTCTGATGGGAGTGGTTGAGGGGGTGTATAGGATTGGCATTAGGTGGGAGGGCTATATTTAGGCTGGGTGACAGGATACCGAGATGTGGCAATTGCATAGGCTGCTGCTGAGGGGGGTGCCAGTAATGGACTTTGATATAGAGGTAGTGTGGACAGTCAGTGTGGGCTGGAGCAGGACTTATGACCTGAGAGATGGCATCATACAGGGATTGGGGAGGAGTGAAACTGGAGAGGATTGTAGACCTGGGGGATAGAGATAAAGAAGTGGATGCTCTCTAATTTCTGGGTTGTTTGGTGAAGAGTATTGCAGTGAAATGTCATGTTGAACTTCAGGTCAGGGCTTTTGGTGCCAGGAGGTACCTTTGAGTGTAAGGAATGCATGGAAGTGGGGCAGGATGGGGGGGTGGTGCAGACCCTGAAACATTGGCTTTGAGAGTATGAGGTTTTGGACAGCTTCTGAGAGATAGTGTGGAAGGCAACTAGTGGGGCTCACAGAAATGGCACTGATCAATGGGAGGTATTGAAGAGGTGTATATTGGGAGATTTTAGTGATGAGTGGCTCACACTGGAGTGGACTTTTGTAGTTTGGGTGGGCCTGGCAGATTAATGGTAGAAAGTTTTTAAGGAGGGCAGGATGATGGCAAGAGAGAAAATGGAGGTGAGGTGAGATGGACTATTGATGGATATTCTGTCAGGTTAGCAGAAAGGGTGGGGCCTGCAAGGGTGATACAATAGGAAGCTGATGGTGACAATCTATGATAAGAGTCAGGGGAGGGTGAGTTATTGGTAGAGAGGTTGTATTTGTGAGAGTTGGAGTGAGAGGGCAGAGGAGCAAGGAGGTGAGTTAGGGTAGAGGTGAGGAGAGGCTACCAGTGTGGTATGAGGACATCTTCCATATTATAGATAGTTAATAAATGAGGCTGCAGCCTATAAAAAA
>RQIL01016387.1:0-10631 GCA_003951145.1 Jimgerdemannia lactiflua | reverse complement strand
AGGGGGAGGGGTGGCGCGGTCGGAGTAAAAGCATAGGAGGATTAGAAAAAGAGGGTCACTTTCTCTTTGGATTAGTAACATTGTGCAAAATGATATGCATCCATGGGAGATGGAAAAGAGGATATTATCTGTTTGCGGCATCGATATTCTAGAAAGCGTGAGCAAGGGGGTTCTTTTCTTTTTGCGTAAAACCGTATGAGAGTATCATTTTTACATCGTTACTGTTATATCTTCACCGACATCAGGCGGCATCTACACACTGCCATCTTTCCTCAGCCCGGAAACAAAGTACCTCTTGAGCTCGATGTTAGTCGTTGACCCGCTAAAGCGAATAACCATTCAAGATATTAGACAAAATCCATGGTTCAATGTCGGCTTGCCCGATTATCTCAAACCGTTACCGGACACCGTGGAGGACCCATTTTTAGTTATAGATGAGTCGATTGTAACGGAGCTGAATAAGGTACATATATATGTAAAGTGAAAGACTGGAATGGGTGATCTGGGATTGCTATCTTGTATACATTTTTTTTTTTTGTTTGAAAAGGGGGAGGGGGGATGGTTCGCATTTCCGACTCATTCTCAATCCTTTGTGTCTAACCATTTCAGAAAATGGGCTTTAGCTGTCAGACGATTCACAAAGCATTGCAGGAAACGGGTAACAACCAGGTTAAGGTGGCTTATCAATTGGTGGTTGACCACAAGCGCATGTTCAACGATAGTAAGCATTTGTACCACCATCTCTCGCAATTGGTTGTGTTGGTGTTCGTTGACAAGCAGAGTTATTCCATGGTTAATACTTGATGCGTGTTTCTTAATGTGTAGGTCAATCGTCATCGCAGAAGAATATTCAGAGTTTCTTTGCTACATCACCGCCGCCGTGGAATATCCCGGTCGAGGTATAGACACATCTTTGTACTATTTCTTGTTTACAAGAATGTCGACGTGTCATAGACATTGTCCTTAGCGATTGTTCGGCATTGTCGTCACCAGAACGCCAATAGCCCGAATCCAAATACGGAAAAAACTGAGGATGAGAACCTCGACGAAATTTCCTCAATCTCTGTGTTGAGCTCTAGTCTACCCAAGGGCGACGTCGCAGAGTATATGAAAGGTTCGACGTCATTTTTCTTTAATATCAATTTTGTTTCTCTACCTAGAACATTAATTTATCGATAGCTAATCACTGTGACGACATTTTAATATAGCTCATAGCCGAGCATCAGTCACACGCTCGCAACCTATTCCGCCTATGTACGGCACGCCACCGATAGGCGCCATGCTTCCTTCCGCTTCTTACACAGGTGGCAAACCGCCTTCACTTCCTCCTGCCTCGTCTTCTCAGTCTCACGGCTCCAAGAAATCTGCCCACAAGACGCGTTCCAAATGGCACTTTGGTATCCGCTCGCGATGCCCACCCTGGGAGGTGATGCTCGAAATTTATCGTGCGCTAAAGAACGTGGGAATGGTGTGGCGAACGTTGGACATGTTCCACGTGCGGTGCCGATATGTCTACCCACATGGTCTCGTCGTCAAGATGGACTTGCAGCTGTATCGTCTGGACGTCAACAACTTTCTGGTAGATTTTAAGAACGCAGGGTCCACGTTCGAACCTCCCTACGTCAAGGCGAAAACCGAGGCCGAAGCCATTATCGAAGCCGAAGCGATAGATGCACCTGCGCCGTCCGCATCGGCGTCGTCCTCATCCGCGACCTCGTCGACTTCTTCGTCACCACTGTCTTCGAAACACGAGGATGTCACGACGGCGTCGGTCACGGACCAAGGAGATTCTACGCCCGCGTCGTCCGTCGCGTCCTTTAGCCTTTCGGTAACTGAGGCGGGGGTGGTAGAGCCACCGACGATAGACCTGGAGGAGGGAGAGGCAGGAGATCAAGATCAATTGACGCCGACAGCTTCGACAGGGGATACGATGGCGGGGAAGAAACTGGTGGTGACGAGGCCGACAGTGGAGGAGATGTCGGCGGAACTGACTGGACATCATAATGGGATGGCCTTGTCGATGATGCCGTTCTTCGACGTGTGCAGTAAGCTGATCACGGAATTGGCGATTTCCGGTTGAGGCAAGGAAGAGTGAGGTTTTGGCGGTGTGGTGTGGAGTAGAATACGTATGGAGGCGGCAGATGGCCATACATAGGACATTGTTCATTGTACAGAGCACTTTGGATTTCTTTTCGTAGTTATTATTATTATTATTTCAATTGTTGTGTTTTTGTGAACCTGTCTCAGTTTGCTTTACTTGTCTTGCTTGCATTATCGGTCTTCCTTTGTTTGTCATGTATAGGTTAGGTTGTACAAATTAGCATGATTTTTTTTGTAATGATATTTCATATCACTTGCCTCCCAGAAAACCAAATGTGTGTGTTTTCAGTAATTACTTTATTTGGATGTCATGGATGATGTCAGCATTCCGTGGACAGTCGGCATTTAAATAGATTTTTCGGTTTCTTTTCGCAATCTCTGCGCAACATGTCTCAGAATGAATTTGCTCCCCATCGGTTCGTCGCAATACGCGACGTGGCCGACATAACTACCATCCAGAAGCTATGTCAACTTCTGGGCTCGAAGGCCACCCTGCCCGTCGTCGCCTCCACTGCAACCAACACCATCGCCGCATTGGTGCGCTCCAACAAAGTTCCATTCTTCGATGCCCTCAACGGCTTGCACAACGCCTTTCTGATCACCACAAATCTGCAGATTCTAAGCGTCATCGTGCGAGGAGTGACCGATCTGCTTCTAGACAGTGCTGAGGCTAGCTTGAGGAACGCCGATACCTTGAGCAAACAAGAGCTCGGCACGGTCAACTTTACTATCCATGCTTCGCGGGGGCAAGTCCACCCTTACATACTTATAGCGAAACTTAAGCCCGAGTGTTGGGTCTTGCTTCTCTCGGAGCTTGACCACGTCTTCTTACATGCCTCCTCGTACCTCGACTCTCTCTCGGTCGACTCCCAGCAATCATACTCTGCCAGCCTTCTCAACCTCTTTGCCCCTTTCTTTGATACCTTCCTCCTCTCACCTTCCCACTGGGACACTTTTCAATCCTCCACCCTTCTCCACCGCCTTCTGGACTTAGTCAACCTCCCCGCTCCAGAACACCTGGATCCCCTCCGCGCCGCCACCCTCTCCTACCTCCTCACCGTCTCCCAGCGCCACCCTCTCCCGCGCGCCAACATTCCTGGCCCGCGCTACGCATTCCTCTCCTCACTCACCTCCGCCTGCGCGAACCCGGACCTCCACTCCTTCCTCCCGCGTGACGACCTCCGCCGCGTTGCCACTACCCTCGAGTACCAGCTCCTCGCGTCCGCTTGCGAGGCCGCGCACCTCGGCCTGTCCACGTTTCCCTACATCCGCCTTCTCGTGTCCCTATCATCCGTCGTCGACGCGGCTGACGACGACCCGGCCCTGATTGCGGCACCCCAGTTCGAGATTTTATGGCCCGCGCTTTCATATCTACTGCTGGACGCGCAGACAGCGCAGGATCAGGAGGCTGTGGTGCGGATGATGCGCGTGGCGTTGGAAGGGGTGGAAGGGACGAGTGTGGTTGTCGTGAATGTGGCGCTAGTGCCCCTTTTTCAGGTTGTATCAGAGGCGGAGGAGGGGAAGGGGAAGAGTGGGCTGAGAGAGAGGGCGGTAGAAATCATCATGAGGATGGAGAGGATGGGGTCTGGGGTTGGTGGAGATGGGAAGGGTGAGAGGGGACTTGTTGAAAAGGTATGTGCTTGGTTCATTTTACGAGATTATTTGAGACTGACTGTTTGCGAAGTTTGTCGGCAGTCTACAAAACTACAACCTAAATATTCTCGCAATGTACAGATCACATCAGAGATCGAATCCTTCGGTATTGCCGGCACCCTCGCCTACCTCTGCTCGGCCACCTGCGACCTCCTCACCCGCTATGTCCAAGATAACCCCAACTTCTCCACTACTACCTCTTCCTCGCCCCCGCGCACCACTCTCCCCCTCCTCTTCACCACTCCTTTTCTTCTTCACACCTCCCCCACTACTCGCCTCTCCTCTTCTACCCATTTCCTTCATCTCGCCACCGTCTCTGCATCTGCATCCTCGTCTCCCACGAACCATCGCTTTCCGACCCTTCTCCTCCTCCTCCATCTTCTCCGCCACAACCCGCCCGAAACCCAGACCCACCTCCTCCTCGTCTGTCTCCCGCAGCTCGTCCATCCGGCCGACCCCGTCATCACCGCCAGGGTGCTGCGCGTCGCAACAGCCTTTGTCGAAGGCATGCGTGAGACCAGTGCGACTCGGTTCAAGCCTGGAGGACTGGCGCCCTATCGTGACACTCATCTCGCGGCCCTGGGCGTACGCGTCGTGTTCGAGGTCTATAGGAGGCAGCCGCGCGTCTGGAGGCAGCTCAGGCATATTATCGGGGAGTGGGTCAAGAGGAGGAAGATGGCTGCCGTAGCAAGTAAGGGTAGGAGTGCGGGCGCGAAAGACATCGCCAATATCGAGAGAGCCGAGTTTGGAGTTGAGGTGGCGGTGCTGGCGACAATCCGGTAAGTCGTTGAATTCGTGGTTTGGTGTGGTTGACGATTATTTAAGATTGAAAGGACACGCGGATCAACCTTCCCTATCATTGTTTAGTGATCTCTGCGTCCTGAAGCCCCATGAGACTGCCGAGGAGCTGCTGCCCTTCCTCGCCACCCTGCTGCAGACCGTATCGGGGCTGCACGTCGCGAGCCTCTGCTTGATAGTCGAGGCGTTGACGGCGTGCGTGCGTGCGCAAGTCGTCGAGCCGCGCGCAGGTATGTGCCGTTGTCTATTCCCTCTTTTTAAAGGGATGAGAAGATAATGATTACCTTGTGTATCCGGGTAGAATTGCCGCCCCGAAAAATGCTGATTTTACTCGGATTTCTTTTATTTTCACTCGGGGGGGGGGGGGTTCGCCCGGTCGCAGGCTGGAACGTGTTGATGCGCAACGTATCAGATTATGCAGTGAACATTGAGAACACGGCGGTCCTGTGCCGAGTGTGCGAGTTTTATGGGCTGGTGGCGGAGAAGGGCGAAGGTATTAAATATGTTATTCTTTTGGTCTTCGCGCATGATTCACGGTTGTACTGAATCTCAGACATCCCATCGCAAAGCAAGTATTGATTCG
The DNA here is from genome assembly GCA_003951145.1 of Jimgerdemannia lactiflua. Classification (NCBI taxonomy): domain Eukaryota; kingdom Fungi; phylum Mucoromycota; class Endogonomycetes; order Endogonales; family Endogonaceae; genus Jimgerdemannia; species Jimgerdemannia lactiflua. Next base: position 5,497 of record RQIL01016387.1, on the reverse strand, counting down.
GGTTGATTGATAACAGTCCCATCTCCATGTCTCTTCCTGAAAATCTACCATCAACCTCAGAAACCGAAACCTACCTCGAATTCAAGCAGACCATCCTCACCTCCTACATCCACCCCCTCCTCTCCCACCCCTCTGTCCCCGTCCGCACCGCGGCCCTTACGGCCCTCGCGCGCTTCCCGGCCTCAGATATCATGACCGTCCTCGTGGATCCCCCAAAACGGCTCATCGCGTCCCTCCTCAACCACTCCGGTCCGCAGCACGCCGGTGTGTTGTCAAGGCTGCTACAGCGCGAAGTCGAATACATGCGCAGGGGACTGTTCAAGGCTGCGGCTGAGCGGGAAAAAGACAGAGCCAATGTTGCCTTGGAGGGTGATGAGGTCCGCCAGGGGGGCCAGGCTCTGGCGGACGTGACCCTGAGTGCGTGGGATGGCGGGACGGTAAATCCGGGGCTGAGGAGCGGGTATGCGATGGCGGTGCTGTTCGCGTTTGGGTCGGCGAAGGATGGAAAGGCTGAGGGAGAGGGACAAGGGTTGAAATCCGGGAGGTTTCGTCGGTATTTGCAGACCGCGCTTGCGGATGTGGCGGCACCGGATCATCTGTTGGTCAGGGTCGCGGCTGTTGGAGGATGGGCGGCCTTATTTGAGGCGGTGGTGAGGGGTGTATGGGAGGAGGATGGTGGTGAGCGGTTAGTGGAGGAAATGGCGGTCGAGTTGCGAAAGGAGTTGGAGGGGGCGACAGTGCCAAGTGTGTGCGCGAATGTGGTTCTAGCCCTGGCTGGTGAGTTTATTGAACATTTATTGTTATTTTATTGTGTGCGTGCTTGATACTCCTGTTAATACGCGTTGCGCGTTTTAATTTGTGATTCACGAACCGAACATCTTCCTCACCTGTGGCTGCCTCGAAAGGCTTCGTCTCGACTATTCACTGCATTGACGTCTCCACGGCCGCCACCCACGCCACGCGGCTCATCCGCAAGCTGCTCGATGAATATATTCTTCCTGCCCCGGGATCAGCACCTAAGAACGTTGTAACGTCGTCGCTGGCCTCAAGCGAGGAGGTTCGCTCGGCCGTTGCCATTGCGCTCGGGAGGCTCACTGCCTGTGTGCTTATGGACGAACGTGTCGTGCGCGAGGTCGTTGAGGCGTTGATGGCGGGTGTTGTTAATGAGCGTGGCGAGAATCGGTAAGTTGTTTGATGGCCGCCAGAGAGATTCTCAGGCACCGACATTGTAACGCTTTCCTCCCCTCATTCACAGCAATGATCCCTCCAACTGGCCCAACTTTGCTCACGGTTACGCTCTCGGCCAGCTCGTCTCTGTTCTTGCCGCCTCGCCCTCAAAAACATCCGGCACCGCATCCCTCGCCACCGCCACCACCCTCTCCCTCGTTGGCCAAGTCGGCTCGCCAACCACCTCCTTCAACAGCGTCCTCGGCGCGCTGATGGGACTGGCGTCCTCCATGGTTATTGTCGGCGTTGACCCTGAGTCCGTCATGACCATGAGGGCCGTGTACGACACCTCCCTCGAACTGTTGAGGCGGTTCGTGAGCGCGGAAGGGACTATTGACGAGTCCGAGACAAGCAAAGGAGCGGTACTGGGCGCTGTGTGGGTCGTGTCGGCGTACGTTGAGTCAAGGTGGGAAAACGATGATGTGGGGGCCAAGGAACAGGCTCCTGAGAGGGAGGAAGCGTGGGGTTTGTTGGAGAAGGCGATACAGATCGCGGCGCCAATGGTGGGTTGCGTTTCTTGAGCTCAATTTCCCAGCTTTCTTTCGTATGTAGCTCGCGCAATATTGAATTTCCATCGCTCACTTACATTATTTTCCCTTCCGTTTCGCCATATTCCCCCCGCGACCTACACCCTAAATATCAGCGCGACTGGATTCCCCACTACTTCCACTTCCTCGTCCCGTACGCCCAACTCCTGCACTCGCGCCTCGCGCGTCAGCCCACCGCCGCCAACCTCACCGCCTACAACGCCCAGATCCAAGCCCAGCTCCACCTCGCCTCTGCCCCCGCCTCATCGTCCGTCACGCGCCTGTGTGCCACGCTTACGCTCGGTACTCTGGCTGGCGTGCGGCACCTCGACGGCGGAAGCCCTGCCGGCGAGATTGCCGCGTGGTCCTATCTGCTGGGCTCCGATGCAACTCGGGAAACTAGGGAACGGGTGTGGGATGTACTGGCGAGGATGGCGGGTATTGCGAACGCGCCAAAGGATTTGAAGGGCGGGAGAGTGGCTTCCGTAGTATTGGGGAGGGTGGTAGAGGTTGAGAGGAAGGTTAGAGGGGAAAAGGAGAGGCGCGGGGCCGGTACAGGAGGTGCGAGTGCATTTATGATGGGGTCGTCGAGTACGGAGCCGAGGGATTATTCAAGGTTGGCAGTGCCGACGAGCTATCTGAGAGCGGTATTTGATGAGTGTCGGGAGCTGGTTCAAAGTAAGTCGATCTGTACATACAGCTTTAGCTGAGAGACTCGTATGATAGCTTGTACAAACGAAAAGGTATGTCTGTGATGAAGTGATTCTCATTCGACAACGTTGCCTACAACGGCGAACTTTCAGGACCAGCTTCCGCCGACAATTCTGTCGTCGCCTCCATCTTCCTCGAGTCCCTCACAATGCTCCCGACGCCCTTGCCCTCCGTCAACTGGTTTTCGCTGCTGACGCGCTTATCGTCCATTTCTCCTGCTGCTCACCTCCGCGCCGTCGTCTTCGCCTCGAAACATGCGGTAGCATCTGTGTCGCTCATGGAGTTCCTCGTCGCGCAGCTGCTGGCGTTCGCGGCCGATAGCGCTTTCGGCGATCGCGAAGTGAGGTTGTTATTGGTGAACGAGATGGGGATCGGGAAGGTGCTCGAGTTGGCGGGCATAGAGAGATGGAGGGTTGAAGTGAACGAGATGGAATCCAAGGAGGAGAGAAGGAGGGGGATGGATGCGGTGATGAAGAAGGTCAATGTGCTGGCATCGAGATGTGTAGAGGTCGTAGGTGGGTTAGTTGGAATGCTCAAGGGCGGGAGTGGAGTCGACGAACAGGATGACAGAAAGGTGGGTATATAGTGGCATTTTTTATGATATCTGGATACTTTGAACTTAATGCCTTTTGGAACATCATCAATGGATATTTACAAAGTGATCTTCTCGTTGGTAAATTAGGAGCTACTGCAGTTTTTTATCGCAACCCTTTCCAACCACCTTCCTTCTTCCGCTGAATTGCCAACCACCGCCACCGCCGACTCCGAAAACGTCTCGACTCTCGTCGCGGAGCTCCGTGTCTTGATCCATCAAGAGATCGTCGTGCCCTTGTTATCCCCTGCGCATTCGTTGTCGGCTAACATATCGGGCAAAGACGCCCAAATCTTGCGCTGCGCCATCGAATGCTCAGTGTTTGACGTCAAGGACAGTCTTCTTGATGACGGGCTCATGACAACACGAAACGCCTTGGCAGCGTGCGAGCTCGTCAGGCTGGCACGGGCGGAGGCCACGGAATGGGTGACCCGCGTAGTCAGAGGACGGATGTTAGACATCCTGACCGAGACCAGCGTGGGAGAAGAGGAGCTGGTCGTCGATTGTATCATGCGGGCTATGGACGCTGACGTGGCGAGGCAAGCGGAAGTTGGGCCTATTTCGGGGAGGCGACAGAAGGAGGAGCGCACGAGGTTGGAATGGGTGGTGCGCATACTAGACATGTTCATTTTGGCGGCAGGTGCGGGTGCGGGCGCGGGCGCGGATAGGGCGGTAAAGAGAGGGATTGAGAGGATGTTGAGGAGGGTAGTGGAGCGGTGGTGGTGGAGCGGGGAGAACGGCGGTGATGAGGTTGGGCCCGAGAGAGAGGCGGTGGATCAGTTTGCCGGATTGACGTTCACGTTTGGCGAGGTGGTTTACAGCGCAGGGGCAGTCGGCGCGGGATTGGAAGGCTTACAGGAGCAGGTAAGTGTGATTCGACGTGGGGGAGGGATCGTTTGATTTTGGTTTTCTCGTTACGTTGAGTCTGAATTGCAACCTTCGTTTCGTGGAGTAGATCGTCAAGCGCCTGCTAATTCTCGCCGATGCCATTGCGAGGACGTCTCTGGTGCAACGATGTCTTATCGACGTACTCAGGCGTGTCATGGTCAATTCAGGGAATTTGTTGGTTAGCGAGGAGATGTGGAAGCTGATTTAGTCGAGTTTTGGTAGTGGTTAATTTGTTGTAAGGCCATCCACTGATTCCGAAAATTCAATTCGGTGTATTTTACGCTTTCGCCGTAGTAAAATCTTCACGGAGGGACCCAGAACCAGAAACAAGTTATTCATGTCAGCTCTGTCCTTGTGGGGCTCGCGTTTACGAATGGGCTATGTGATGAACAGTTTTCAACGACAATACGATCATCCTTGGTCATTGGTTTTCTCCAACACCTTCCAATTCTCAAATTTCCATCTTTTGTAAAGGTATTGAAATGCCGCATACAACCACCGCCAACATTTATCAGCTGTCTAACCGGTTGGCCACCTTTCCATCCCCCGATCTCCCGGAGCGCTCAATATTTCCGGACGGGTTCCCCTAACAACCCATAATAATAATACAACAGCGCAATGCCCAGCGAGATAAAGGCCGGGAGAAGGTCAAGTTGCACTATCAAATAAACCCAAATAGTGGCGAGGCTGGGAGCGCGTTCCATCTGGCCGAGCGATGATGATTTGGTGGCGGTATAGAGGAGGAAACAGCCGCATACAGTCGACATGAAGGTCATGAGGAACTGGAGGAGCTTGGTGGTTTTGTGGCTGTTGGTAATGTAGATGATGACAAAGAGAACTGCGGTTTTTGAGGGAATACGATGAGAAGCGATTTTTAGATACCATTATGGATGCGAAGGGAGGAATCGAGCGACTCGCAACTCGTCGACTGGAGCACGCCGAACAAATTACCTGGAAAAGCCTGCAATGATTTCCACGCCAGGCCTGACACGGTCCAATTTTCATGGTATTGGACTTTGATTACGACGTCGAACATAGCGAACAGGAAACTGAAGGGTAGAGAGAGGAAGAGGGCCGGGAAGATGTACTCCCAGGCTTCTGGCTCCTGCTCCTGTTCTTGCTTGTGCTTGGTCTTGTTGGCGGTAACTTTTTTCAGCAGGCCGGACTCTTCCACGATGCGCCATTTCTCGGCGTCTGGGATGTCGTCGAGGTCCTTTTTTGACTTTGAGGGGATGCGCTCGATGAGGGTATTGGCCTTGGGGTGTTTTGCTGAGGAGGACATGTCTTATTTCGTGACGACGATGGGCTGTGAATTTGAAATTTGGACCCCGCTGCGCCATTACCTCTTTTATTCCAACCTCAGTTCTTTTAAGAATTTCACTGAGGCCACATGCTAGTAGCTCCAAAACTATCCTTGCTATCACTACTCCAATATATATGTCCACCAGGATCTTGAGTTGTTATTATTTTTATAATATATTTTTTCAATAAACTATACAAAGAGGATATCTGAAATTTGTATAATATAAATAATAGTGAAAAAAGATAGTTA
>RQIL01016376.1:0-10632 GCA_003951145.1 Jimgerdemannia lactiflua | reverse complement strand
TAGACTATATAGGCCAAAACCCTCCCCCACCCCCTCCTTGAGCACTAATCCCTCATTAATCTAGGCTATCAAATTGTCCAGCAGTCCCACTGCTCCAACTATGCAAGGGCAGTGTTTTGTACCTCTATCCAAATGATACATAGACCAGATTCATCAGCTCACCAGGGCTGGATCATCATTTACATGCGAGAGCACACCTACACATCAAAATCTAATAGCACCAGAACTGAAAAAGAACTAGCCCCCCGAACCCCAACTGAAAGTCCGAGGCAAAATAAAAACCCCCCAACCAGCCAATAGTTGATAAGGACTAACACACAGAACCCCCCTTCAAAGGACTTACATGGGAGAAAGGGGGAGACCCCTATCCTTCTCCCTGAGCCTGCAGGCCTTGATTGCATTGCCACGTCAGCTCCCAGTTCCAGTTGGGTACAGTCAGAAAAGAAAGGTCCCACTCCCCAAGCCTGTGGGCCTTGATTGCGTCATGGTTCCAGTTGGGTACAGCCCCACCCCCTGCTAACCAATCAAAAGGCCCCACCAAATCAGTGCCTGCCACACCCCAATAGCTGTCACCAGCCTGGCACCCAACTGGTCCATCGTTATTGCCCTTCTGCCTATCTGTGATGGCCATCTCCCCTCCCACCCAACTCTACCTGAAAAGCAGTCACCTATACCAGAACCATGCTTGCCAGAAAGCTCACCAAGACTCAGAGGGCCCCACCACAGACACTGATAACCTGCAGGTAACCTACACTGGCACTTGATGCCCACAGTCAGCTGACTCCCTATGCAGCCTATGACATACTGAGATGACACCTTGTTGATGATGATAAAGGAAAAAGTGCTATGCCAAGACGGGTACACCCCAGACACAGCCGGAGGCACCAGAACTGGAAAAAAGTGGAGAAGACACCAATTTGACACCAAAAGAGGGGCAACTCATCACCATTGCCTTCCTCCCACTGCCCTGCAACAGGTACAGCAAACTATATTGAGGTAGAGGGGTTATATGTTGGGAAAAGGGGACTCGACTGGTTGCCTGCCAAACCTTGTGACTGGTATGGTAGTGGAGAAAGGGGTGATGGTACTATCTCTTACTTGTCCTATACTTGTATAGACTCTATATATATCTACTGACTTTGGTAGATAATGATGGATTACTCATTCATTTCTTCTCTGCATAGCTAAAATTCTATTATTGATTTCAAGAGTTATATAAATCACAGAAATATTTACTAATTGCTGATTGAATTGCCATAGTAAGAGAATACTATATAGACTCCTTTTGCTCAAACTATTCAGAGAGAGCTAAGCTATATATATGTACATCTTTTCATGAAAACAATATGTTCAAGAGTTTTTACTTCACACACAATAGTATACCATGTGTAGCTAGAATCAGGGTATCTTTTTATATAAGTTTTATCCTGGCACAATATGTTTTTAGAGCATGACAAGTCAAGATTGTCAGGCTTAGAGTGGTTGGAGAGAAGGGGCTATGGCCTTAGATTTCCAAGAGGCTATGTAGCTGCTGTAGCAAGGAGAGGTATTAGAGGAGGTGAAGGAAGAGAGAGAACTATGACAAATATAGACAGATGGACAACTGTTGGCAAGAGAAAGGAGACCTTGGCTGGAACTTCAGGAGCTACTAACAGGGGGTATAGTGTTGACAGAGGGGCAGTCAGGTGACAAATCAGGTGACTGGCAGAGGACAGATATAGGGAGGGGTGATTTGTAATTCAGTGGCTGAGATAGTGGCTGAGAGAAGTACCACAGTGGGTGCAGCTGGTGGAGACACTAGCAACCTGGCAGGAGGAAGAGAAAAAATCACTTTGGCAGCTGGAACTGGTGAGCTGATAGTGAGACCTTTCTTCTACAAGTCAATCTCAATGTGGGCAATTTTGGCAAATTTTTTTAGGCTTGAGATATCAGTGCAAGAGGTCTTGAAGATTGTAGGGGAAGGAGTGGAGGGTACAGAGTCACTGAAGTTTATACCTTTAGCAGAGGCAGTGAAGATTGGATTTGTGGAGGAGGCCAAAATGATATCAGTACTGGAGAAGGGGCTCACAGTGAAAGGAATCAAGATTGGAATGGCACACTGTCTGTAATGAGACCCCTGCACAGTTTGACTGGTGGTTGAAGAGATACCCATCTTGAGAAGACAAGAGACAAAAAAGTTGATTGCTGCTGAAATATCAAAATATGGAGAGATGGTAGATTTCAGATTTATGTTCTAGGAAGGCACAAAGCTAAGGAATGGCATATGTGAGGTTATGGTGCAAGTAGAAGGACAGGAGGCCACAGGACAGAAGAGGGACTGGCCTGAAGTAATTCATATTACAGATCAGGAATGCAAGGTCTGGAGAAGAAAAGGGACTGAGATTGAGGAGGAGGAACTGATGATGGTGCTGGAGGATCATGCAGCTGTAAAGGAGGCAAGCTGAAAGTGGGATACTTCAAGGACTGGATGTGGGTACAGGCAGAAGGTATGAGGAAGAAGATGAAGATAGCAAGCTGGGAGAGACTACAGATAGTTATCAACTGCACATCAGATGAAGAAGTCAAAAGGGCAGTTGCAGTAACTGGTCAAATGGAGGAAGTAGAGGTGGCTGAGGAGGATCAAGCCCCACAAGTAGAGATAGCAGGTTCCCAACATGTACCCCAACCAACAGAAGAAGGTGACAAGAACTCTGTAAGTATGCAGAAGAAGACTGAGCCAGAGAAGGAGGTGGTGCTGGTACCTGAAACTCAACCAGAGAATACTCAGATAGTAGGTATAGCTTTAGTATACTGGGGCATATTGGGAGAGAAGTCACCAGCAGGTGGATACATCAATAGTAGTAAGGATGAACTGCTTGATGTATAGTCAGAAGACTCTGACAGAGAGTTGCTGCAAAATTTGAGTAGAATGTCAAGACCACAAATACCAATAGCTAAGAATATTACAGAGAAGAATTGGTATCATGCAACATTGGAGGAACTGGTAGAGGAGGACATTAAGGAGATCAATGTCTTTCAGAGCTCTCTAATAGAATGGGGACTATTTGTTAATATATAGCTTCAATGATCAAACTTATACTAGTCTTGGTGGCTACAATACTTGAGGAGGAAGGTTATGAGATTGATGAAACACAGATGAATGAGATTGAACAGATGGCTAGGGAAAGAGTGGTAGCATTCTGTAATAGTACTGAAGAGCAATTTATGTAGTGCATGATATGTGAGGAACAAAAGGACTTAGTAGTAGTGAGAGCTGAAAAGGCAGCTGACAAGAGAGGTGAACAAAACTGAACACTCAATTGATCTAATGATGAATGAACTTCATATATTATTACTCAATATCAATGGATTATGAAATGAGATCAAACAGTGATGGTTATTCAGATGGCTCAAAAACAAATGATATAATGTCATTTTACTTCAAGATATTCGAGTGTATGGCAAGGAGAATTTTGAACAATGGGGAAAGGAATGGTTTGGTAGTTCAGGCTAGAATCAACAAGTTGGTATACTGATCCGAATTGGACATAGGGAGCTAGAGACAGTTGAATAATATGGTGAAAGAATGGTATGGGGGAAACTAAAGGGGGGGCAGAGGAGATGGACTTAGAGTAGGATCTGGATACTTTCCAGCAGTGGCAAAAAAATATAAACAATGGCTGGAGGAATGGCTTAACTGGGAGAAAATTAAGAACATTGGGCTCAATATTTTTGGGGGAGATTTCAATATGATATGGGATAGGAAATTGGACAGGTCAGATGGCCGAATGGATGTTGCAGTCTCTACAGGATTGGTGAAATAGCTGAGAGCTAGGACTGATAGATGGAGTCAGACTGCAATAGGGGGAGGAAGTAGGACCTTTCACCAGATAGCATATGATAGACAGTGGGCTAGTGAACTCTCATATTGACTGGCTGCTTATTAGTGAATATTGGGAAAATGTTTTGGACAAGGTAGAAGTACAATGGTACTTGTGGTCAGACCACTGGAGAGTTCAGGTAAGAGGGAACTTCAAGGCAGCAAAGAGAGGCAGTGGGCATTAGTGACTCAATATTAGCTTATTAAAAAACAAGACCTCAAGAGATGAATTTGCTAGGATAGCTCAAATGGAGGTTGATCATTAGAGAAAAGAAGAGCAAACAATCAAGGATTGGTGGAGTAAATTTAAATACTTAGCTGGAGCCTATTGGCAGGATATTGGGGAGGTTATAGAAAAGGCAAGAAAGGAAAAGGAAAAATAGGTGAATTGAGGGCTATACTAGAGAATGAGGAAATTGGAGTGCACACATTTGTCCCCAGGTAAAAGAGAGCTTATGGCAAGAGACATACTGGAGTTGTAGAATGGTCTCAAAGCCAGCAAGGAGAGGAAAATTGACAGCTTATTGGTCAGAATACAGGCAAGGAGATTGGAAGAAGATGAAAAACCTATATACTAAGTATTTATCAGGGATGTTAAAAGCAAGAGAGGTATGTCAGAGCTAGTCAGCAGTACTTAAGGAGAATGGGTAGGTACTGACTGACCAAAGTGATATGATCAAAGAAATTTCAAAAAAATGGGCTGAGCTATAGTTGGATGAGGTAAGTGAGAATAGCCCTGCAGGAGGGGCTGAAGAGAGAGAGATGCTGTTGGATAACTGGAATATTTGAAAGGATCCAAATATTGGACAAATTACTCTAAGCCCAGCAATATTGGACAAAGTATAGAAAATGTTAAGGGAGGTCCAAACTGGATCCTCTCCAGGTGTAGACAGACTATCTTGGGAGTTCTAGAAGGAGTATTGAGCTGAATTTGGAGGATGGCTAGTGGAAATGGTGAATGAAGTCTTAGAGCATAGATATTGAATAGATGATAGCTCTTTGGGTTTAGTGTCACTGATCTATAAGAATAGGGGTGACAGGCAAATATGGTGAAACTGGCAGCCAATAATGTTACTGAATGTTGATCAAAAGTTAGTATCAAAAATCAAAGCAAGGCATCTACAAACAAAGATTAGAGACTTTATCAGTGGGGACCAGAGAGGATTTGTCAATGGCCACCAAATCCATAATAGCACAACCTGGGTCCAAAATATCCTGGAAAGCTGTAGAAGTTGAAATGTAGATGGCAGACTAGTTTTTCTTGATCAAGAGAAGGTCTTTAACAGAGTGCACTGGGACTACTTGGAGGCTGTCTTGCAAAAGGTAGGGTTTAACACTAGTGAGTCAAAGAGGCTAATGGGGTTGCTGAGAGGTAGCAGGGCAGCCATCCTAATGAATAAATGGTATAGTGAGGAGTTCTAACTGGGCAGGGGGGTACTACAAGGGCTACTACTCCAGTGTCAATAAGTATTCTGGCATTTTTACCATACACTTTTCTACTGACAAATCTTGTGAATTGATGTTCTTGGTGCTGATTTTCTTGGACTATATGGATGGTGCTGGGTTCTTGAGTATATGATCCTTGGACAGGGAGTCTCTTGGTTTCTTCTTTGGCTTCCTTTAGGAATTTTCACCTGATTTCTGGTATATTCTTGAGGACTTGTTTGACTGTGAGACAAGCATTCTGTAGATAGATATATTCCCAAAGTAAGGCTGCTACATAGGGCTTGCTGCTTCTTTAGTGCTTGGATCTTATATAATGAGACTTTTTATTTCTATTGGGCATTTCATCAGCTGAAGATTCTATTCTCATTTTCTCATCTTTCTCAAGATCAGGCAAAGTAGTACTTGAGGTTACCCTAGATGGTCTAGCTTCTGGCTTGGGGTATCTCTTCTAACTCTCTTCTCTTATTCTTATAGAGTGTCTAAGGAGGAGTGGCCATATCTTGGATGCTTGTCTGTGGACATAGTTACTAGTAGAGGTGGTGGGAGTGGGGTCTTAGGTAGTCTTTCTCATCCTCTGTTCTGTGCTGGAGTGGCTTCCCAAGTTATCTTGGAAGGAAAGGTTTCATAGTATAGATAGGCATCATTTTGGCCATGAAGCCAGGCTTCTTCTTCTTTCATTTCTCAGGTCTCTTCATCTACTTGAATAAGTTGAAATTTCTATTATTAGACTGAGTGGTTTGCTTCCTTGGGCAGAACCTCTGAATATAGCCTTGATCTCTGAAGTTGAAATAGGTAGGATCATAGGAACTGGTTGCAGATAGGCCTGAAGTTGTGACTGGTGGTGCTTGGGCAGAACTTCTGTTATCTTGTTACTGGTAGTCTGGTCTGTTATCTCAGCAATAATCTTGTTATCTTCCTTCTTAGTTCTTCAGCTGGATAACTGCAATGGCCAGATCCTTTATTTGCTTAGTGAGTATTGTTATAGAGTCCTTCTGAATTCTTGGTGGTAGTGGCTGTTGCTGCTGTTATGGCCTGAATGGGGTTGAAATTGATGCTGCTGGCCTGTTCTCATAGTTGGCTAACTGTACTCTGAGATAGGCATTCTCTTGCTCTGCTATAGTTATTCTGCAGATCCTTAAGACTTCAGCTTAGACTGATTCACAATAATCTTGTACTTATGGGGCTGGTCTATAGTCTGCCTCCCAATATCCTTGTGCTCCAACAACTTGCTGCTCAATACTCCAATAATCCATTCTCATAACTTGCCTTTGGAGCTCTGAGAATAAGCCATTGAGAAAAGTGGTTGAAGCCAGAGCTAGTTAGACTGCCAGTTGCAGGTTTGTCTTGATCATCTGGGCTTGAATCTGATGGTAGAAACTCTTAAGGGTTTCATTGGCAGCTTGATTTATATAGTTCAAAGCCTTCTGTACTTCTTGTTAATACTCAAGACCATTGAACTAGGCATAGAGCCAGGTCTTATGAATGTTATATCTTGCAATGTGGTTTTCATTTGATGCTAGATAGTTGTTTTATTCCTCTCTATAGATGTTACCTCCATTTAGCTTAGCTTGGTTGTACCTCTATAGAGCTAGTCCTCTGAGAAGTGATTCCACAATCTTGAACTTTCTAAAGAAGTTCCAAATCTTAATAATTACTTGCACTTTGATTTCTCCAAAGAACTCCTCAATATCTTTATTGTCTGTATTATGAAACTTCTGAAGATAACTCATGTCTGGTTCATCTTCACTGTCTTCACTATCTGGGTCTGATTCAGGAGTGAGGTTTCTTATTAATCCTTGTGGAGATAGAGTTGGTAGAAGTATTTGATAAACTGGAGTGGGAAGCAGAGGGCAGTATTTTAGTGAGAGTATAGAGATTCTGGCTCTCCTAGTTAATACTGGGGTAGAGGTCCTTGATCCTTAAGAGTAGTGGCAGAGTGTAAGCGATCAAGATACTGAAGCTCAGTTATTTGCAGGAGGAAGAGGACTGATATAACTAATGTCAAATTTGTCTGCCTCTTGCTATTGTGAAGCAGTGAGGTCTGATTTACCTTGCTGAGGGTCTGTATCACTATCTGGATAATACTGTGGACTGAATTCATGTCTTGAGTAATATGGATGATAGTCTTCCTCTTCTTCTGATGTTTCAAAGTATACTCAGTCCAATAGTGTACTCTGAGTAATAGCTGTAGTGATATAGTTACTTCTGTCTAAGCTCTTTCTGTAGATAAGGGTCTGATATTCTTCAGGAAGGTCTTCTTCTTCTTCTTGACCTAGATCGATTCTGAGGGGTTCTGTCTGTCCTCTGAATTGTCTCCTTTCCCTTAAGATTAAACTATAATCTGGATCACTTCTGTCTTCTGATTCAGTTTTCTGACTACTAGTTCTGAAGAGAGTTCTGGCTGCTGTCCTAATAATAGTATGTGCTTTCTTTTCTACTAAAGAGGGCTATTGCTGGCCCTAGACTGGTTGCTGGCTAGGTCCTCCTGAATTCTCCACTATAGATAGCTGCTGGATTCTTGAGCCAAATGGTCAAGTCTTTAGAAAACTTTCCCAGTTGAGCTCCTAAAATATAGTATGCAATTTGTATGTTTAAAACTTCAAGCACAGCTCAATTGTACCACTTGGTGAAGCATGCTAGTATCTCTGAGTTGTAAAACTTCACATTTCTAGATCAATGGTCATGTGATTGGTCATTTGAATTGTATATTAATAAGGTCAATTGTGGGGTTTGGATCAATGACTCAATTGTTCAAGTTCCTAATGGTGATTTCTTAGGTTATTCTATTATCCTTAGTAAGTGGGTTAATTAAAGTACATGGTGGTAATCTTGAAATATGTGGTCTGGGCAGTTGATTAATATAGCAATGTTTTTTTAACAGTATATAGTATAGCAGATCAGTTAATCAGAAGATGATGGCTCATTTATATATCTGTCTTAGTTTCTGGCAGTCTTGTTTCCTAGACTAGGTATCTTAAGTCTGGTTTCTGGTGGGTTCTTGTATTTCTTGGGTTCCTTGGCTGAGTTTCCAGATCTTCAATCTTAAATATATGGTCTGAATATATAGTAGTTTACTAGACTTTTGTATCTTTCAGATGAAGACTAATTGGCTCACTGACTTGTATCTTGAGTATCTGGAGTAGTGGCAATTTCTGTAGTGGTAAAAACTTAACTGACTTGTATTTTAAAATTCAATCTATAATAAGAGTTATCCTTAGCTCTTAGAGTCTTTTCCCAAAGTTCTTAGAACTTAAATTGGTATTATAAACCAATTGACTGATCTTTCTTTTGGGTTATTTTATATATGATTCTGCTATGCTCTAGTGGTAAGGTCTGACTATACTATTGATTTACCAGTAGTAATAGTTTGCTAGTTATGCTATTGACTTGCTAGTAGCAATGTACCAGTGATAAGAAATGTTATACTAATGGTATGAGGGTTAGGGTTTCTATACCACTAGTGAAGAAATATTTAGAGAGGCTATCTATATATAGTTAAACTATAATACACTTATATAGGAGTGGTACAACTAACTAAATTAGAAAAGACTGGAATATCTTTATACAGTACTACTGGCAAAGAATATTGACTAGCCAGATATAGTATAGGAGCATTTATCAGTGGCAGAGAATATGCAGATCTTTACTATAAATGGAATAGTACTCTTCACCAGTAGCAAGCAAATTATCTTACTGGACTGTAACTTCATTATTTCACTCCTTGAAAGGAGGAAGTACTGGCCAGAAGGTGAGAGGATAAAATGGTGGTCAATTATTTTTGATAATATTCTCTAGACTTTATACTACTTAGATGTAGATAGAGGATTGATAAATTCTCTGTTACTCTTCTTTCTCCTCAGAGTCATTAGTTTTAATATTAGTAATTTTAGAAATGGGGTCTTGAAGTTCTTGGGGCTCTTTCTCTGGGATAGAGATCTCTTGGGCTTCTTCTTGATTCAGTTCTCAGATAATATAGTGTGAAGTAAGACTGACAGAATGGTGGGTGGTTGGAGTAGCTTCAGCAGGTACTTCAATAGTGATGGGTGGTCTTTCAAAGATTTCTATAAAAATCATAAGGTGACCTTGGTAATTGTCTCAAAGGAGTATAATGTGGAAACCTGGTAAAGTGGGTTTAGTTTATTAACTTTCCACAGCAATATGATTGCTCTCAATATAATCAGCTATATTGGCTTCTATCCAATTGGCTTTTTCAGTAGTAAGACAAATAGTATTTCTGGCAGTTACTCCTTGCAAATGTGCTATAGCCCAGAGTATATAACAGAATATCTAATGGATACAGAGGGCTCTCTTAATCATCTAGCTAGTGGTTAACAATTTGATAATGAGGTCTTCTCAGTTATCTTCTTGGGTTCATTGTAAAGATAGTGTCCAATTTCATAGTCATGCCAGAGAGTTATCTGATTAGTAGTATTCTTGAGCTGTTGGATCATTATGTAGTAGTAGTTGATGAAGTATCTAAGGTCTTTAGTATAGAAGTTCAGATGATCAGAGATATCAGGATGCCAGATAGCCATCTTGGTGATATCAAAAACAAGAGTCTTGAGGCTTGGTAGAAGTAGTGCTTCCAAATGAATCGAATCAATTTGAATCAAATCGAATTGAGGGTCATTTGAATCGAATTGAATTGAATTCAAATTGAATCAAGGATCCAATTTGAACCCTCTTTTTCGAAATGTAATAACTCAACGAATATATGTCCAAATTCAATGATCTTTAGCTTTTTGGATTCCCCTATATAAGAGGAATCTAACAAGCTAAAAGTCATTAAATTCAGATGTGTATTTGTCGAGTTATTAAATTTCGAAAAATAGGGTTTGAATCTGAACTTGAATCGAATTAGCCTTTGATTCAATTTAAATCAAATTGAATTGGACATTTGATTTGATGAAATCAAATTGAGTTTGGGTCAAATTTGATTCAATTTGATTCATTGGGAGAATTATCTAAGACAATGATGGTGTCCTCATACCACACTTGTAGCCTCTTCCCAAACCTACCCTATCCCACTCCCTCAACTACCTGCTCCCCTACCTTTACTCTTGCAAATACAACCTCCCCACCCACAACTCATACCCTTCCCTCACTCTTGTCACATATTGTCTCTACTAATTTCCTATTTACTAAGTCTAACTACTTGAATATAATTAAATTAATACCTCTTTACTACTAACAGACTTGCTGTGGAGAAATTAAGTCGTATTTCTTTCATAAATTGAATTCAATAAGTAAATGAAAAAAATAAAATAAAAGTAATAAATAATTACTATTACATAAGCATTTTTGTGATCTTAGTCAGATAGAATTAA
>RQIL01016365.1:0-10632 GCA_003951145.1 Jimgerdemannia lactiflua | reverse complement strand
TGATCACACTAATTGATAATATCATATACAAAGTATATATTGAGTGGTTATAACTCAATACTTCTACTCAAAGAGATATATACCCCAAAAAAGAATACAACAATTGTACCAAAAAAAAAGGAATTCAAACTAGGCAATATATATAAAAC
Source organism: Jimgerdemannia lactiflua (assembly GCA_003951145.1). Taxonomy (NCBI): domain Eukaryota; kingdom Fungi; phylum Mucoromycota; class Endogonomycetes; order Endogonales; family Endogonaceae; genus Jimgerdemannia; species Jimgerdemannia lactiflua. Next base: position 10,483 of record RQIL01016365.1, on the reverse strand, counting down.
TAGAACTAATATAATTCAGAATTACAAATATAAATTCTAGGAATTTTCATGGGTCAAAAAGTATCCCAAAATACCTATAATATCTACAGAAATGCAATATAACTCACTTATAAGGAAGAATGCAATATATATAATCCACTTATAGATAAGAGATATAGTAAATATAGATGTAAAAATACATATATATTATGAGAGGCTTTTAACAGTCTAAAAAATATCTTATGAACACTCACTAGAAAGACCTATTCCTTTAATGTATTGCTTGAACTTTGGCTCTGGAAGGGCTTTCATACATAAGTGAATCAGCAATCATATACTCTATAGAGATGTATTCCAAATATATACTCTTACACTCTATATATTCCTGAATGAAATTATGGAGTAAATCAATGTATTTCATTCTGCTATAGTGTATCAGATTTTTAGTAAGCACTATTATTGATTGGTTGTCTTGCCTGATCAGCATAGGTTTTCATTCCTGAGTGAAGCTAAGTTCTTTTAATAGCTTGTAGAGCTATATAGCCTCCTTTGTTGCTAATGATAATGCCTGATACTCCATCTGTATTGATGATATTACCACAGAACTCTGCTTGCATATTTGCTATGAAATAACAGACTCTTTGTTATTATGTCAATGTGAAAGAGATACTTAGTTATAGATGAGTGGCTATCCAAGTCTCCAACCCAATCAGTATTACATGTGCCAGATAGCCAGATGTTATTGCTATTGCTCTTACTATTACTCCTACTCAATCCAATATCACTATCCAATATAAGTATATAATATGCTGATCTCTTTAAGTATCTGAAAATCCTCTTGATTGTCATCCAATGCAAGTTGTCATAGCATGAGCAATACTGCACCATTTTATTGATAGTATAGGATATATTGAGTCTCATTTCAAGTATTAAATATATGAGGGAACCAACCACTTATTAATAGAGAATATTGTTGGTGGGATTGAGCATAGTGTTGAGCTTCCTTAACTTCATAAAAGTCTCCATTGGGGTATCAATAGGCTTGCATTCACTTATATTAAATCTCTCTAGGATGAATTTAGCTATAATATATTAGTGTAGTTTACTCTTTTTCTTTATCTTTTCTAGTATCTTCTGTAACCTGCACTCCTACTATCAATTTTGTATGGATCCCCATGAAGCCTTTTTCCGAAAACGAGGCAGCTGATGATTTGATTTCGCATAGTGTCAATGTCGGCATCTTGAAGGTGGAACCTGCCTTTGTCGCATTTCAAGAATTCTATTATGTCAGAGTTGAGCAAGTCTACAATGTTCTTGATTCAAAATTATTTTGGAATTTGGCCTTTGGCTGAATGGATAATGACGAGATAATACTCCTCGGCTGTGAAACCATGGCAAAAAGATGTTTTGCGATTAGGACCTCAGAGGCTAGTAAAATAAGACATATGGAAAGTACAGAATTTGGCACTTCTGTCCACCCTTTTGACATGGGCGATACTCATAATTAAAAAATTAGTGGTAAATGAGGTGAAAGAGGGGTAAGAGAAATTCTATGCCAAAAGTTTTCTTATTTAATTTGGCAAAAGGAGTCAGTATGATATGTATTGTCATCCCAAAATTCTGGATGCCACTTGATCTGACTTCTGCAGCCTGCCCAGATCCACTCCCTTGCTAGTTTCAGCAGCCTCTTGACCACCCATGCCAGAAAGTCCAAATGGTTTACCATATACTACAGCTTCAGCATCCAGTAAATATTCAAAATATTCACCCTTCCTGCCAGAGAAATGTGTCACCCTCCCCAGCTCCTCAGCAGACCTCCCCACATTCCCACCCTTGCCTCTTACCAGGCTTTAGGCAGGACTGACCCATACACTGAGAGAAAGATCCCCAGGTACTGCACTGCCTCCCCAGGGAGAACAATTGTACCAATAATATCCCCCCCAACCAGACCATTCCCCAGTATCATTGTTTTGCACTTATGCCAGTTCAGCTTCTGCCCAGAGCATTGTTCATACCACCCTATGGCCTCCTTCAGCTTCACCACATCTGTAACTTTACCCAGGCCCACTATCATATCATCTACAAAGGCACTAACTTTCCAGTTTACTCCCAACATGTTTAGCCCTCCAACTCTCCTCCTGATTCTGTCTAGCAATGGCTCCAAGGACAAAGCATACAGAATGGATAACAGAGGGTCCCCCTGGGGAACCCCCTGCCCAAGAGGGAAAGCAACTCCCCTGTGCCCATTCACCATTATTGCCACCTAACTCCCCTCTAGAAGGCAGACCAGCATGCTTCTCAGCTTCTCTGGGATCCCAATTCTTGCCAGCACCTTCTCCAGCCAGACTCACTGCACTCTATCATATGCCTTCTCCTGGTACAAGAACACCAACCTGCCATCCAACCCTCCAGCCCTCGTCCCCTCAATAACTCTGCCCCCTCAATAACTCCATGCACCCAAGCTGTGCCATCTCTAATCAATCTTCCTCCAACAAAGCCTTGCTGCTCTTTTCGCAGGACCTGCTGGGCCACTACTTGCAGTCTTGCTACCAACACCTTCATGATTAACTTGTGGTCCATATTCAGGAGCATGATTGTCCTCCAATTCTTCCAGTCCTCCCTCTACCTCTTATCTTTGTAAAGAAGCACCACCAACCCCAGCTTCTGCCCCCCCAGCCAGGACCCAGACTCAATCACCTTATCACACATGTCCCTCATCTTCTGTTGCACCTCCTCCACCTTCACCATCTTCTTCCAGAAGTCCCAAGGCAGCCCGTCCTCCCCAGGGGCAGTCCCTGACTTAGTGGCCACCAAGACCTACAGAATCTCCTCCTCCTTCCTCCAGCCTCTGCCACCTAAGTCTCACCACCATGCCCTATACTTGGTTCTCCTCTTCTATCCTCCAGACCCTCTTCAGCTACTCAATCTCTATCCTTATCTATGCCTCCCAGCAATCCTCCTCCTCCTCCTCACCCCTACACCCTCTCAATTCTGACTACTGCCATAATAGCTGCTCCATCCAATGAGATGCCCACTTCCCCTTCATTTGTTGAAGCCTTCCTCTCTGCTTACCAGCCTCACCCCAGTACCTCCTTGCTGCATCCTTCAGCTTCACCCACTGAAGCACCACTGGGGCTCCCTTCTCCCTCCATTTAGTCATGATACCCACAACTTCCTCTCCTACAAGTCCCCAACAGCCAACAGAGAACAGTTGAGCTGCCAGTTCCCCACTGCCCCGAAAGTTCCCATGCTCTAGTACCCCTCAATGGTCCGACCAGGGGCACCAGACCACTCCAATTTCCTGCCACACATCTTCTCCCCAATAGTCTGCTGAAAGCACCCAGTCAATCCTTGTCCCCAGACCATCAACCCAATGTGTGAACACCTTATCTACTCCCTACTTGGTCTTCTCCATATCTCCCAGAGCACTCAGCCTCTCAATCTCCTCCCACCTACTCAGTCCACCACTGCAACCAGCCACTCCAGCTCCTCCATCAGACTGATCCAGAGTGGTATCTGCACCATTTTGAAATCCCCACCCAGGATATCCACCCCAGCCTCCATTAGAGATCTCTCCTCCAGTAGCCCTTCCAACCAGTCCACTCTCTCACTCCAGACTACCGGACAGTGACATGATTCAACCACTATTGGGCAGTCACCCCATCCCCCAATGTCCACCAGTTCTCCTTTACCCCTGTATATCAGAATCCTGACACTGCCATGCTATTCAGCTACTCCACCCCATTTGCTAGTCCAATTTAACCTGTCTCCCTCTTCACATCTCATATTCTGTAATAGAAATAGATCTGCCTCCAGTCCCCATAGCCATTCAAACATGTTTCAATGTCATCTCGTACTCCACAGCCCATTGATATTCAATGACAAAATGTTAGTTGTACTGTTCATAGGGAAAAATGTTCATATAAAGTATCGCAATCCCACTTCTTTCAAACCTCTAGCTCGATGTCCATCCTAGACAAGTCCAAGAGACACTCCACTTCCACCTCATCCTCCTCAATCTCATTCCTTGCCAACTTGCCTGCAATCTCCCTAGCATTCTCATCATCCTTCTTCTCAGCTTCCTCTCTGTAATCTTCACAGACCAACCTCCAATGTGGGTGTTCAGATCAATGGCTTAATTATTCAGTGGTTGGTGATGGATCTATCATACTCAAAGGTATTCCTGGCAGTGGTTACTTGAATGGTGTGCTGCTTGTATGCATGGCAGGATGGTCAATGGGGTGGGGAATATTAATATAGTGGCAATCTTAATCCAAATGTAAGTGATTGTCAATCAATATACATGGAAGTAGTTAATGTGGTAGTGATCTTTTGAAACTTGGTGGTTTGGGCAGGTCTATTAAACATAGCAGTGGTCAATTGTCTATTATGTGGCAATGGTGATCTTAAACAAGGCAGCTCATGATGATGGCTCAGCAGTCATTCATGGGTCAACATTTAATTAACTTGAGAGCAGGTTTCTGGTGGTCTTCTGGTGGATCTCTTGGGTGTGCTACTTGAATGTATGGTGGCTAACTAACTGCAACTTGGATATCCAGGAGCAATTTCCTTAGTGGTTTTCTTCAACTTGGTGGCAGCTTCCTTAGTGGCAGCAATTAACTGACTGACTTGAAAAATTCACAGTGATCCATGGCAGCAATTTTCTTAAACTTGGTGATAGTCTTGAAAAAGAGTTATTCTTGACTCTTGGAGTCTTTTCCTGAAGTTTCTTAAAAACTAAGTTGGTTTATCTTACACTAGACTTCTCATAATCACATCTCTCTGTGGTAACTTTCATGTTACACAAATTCCCCACACACTTTTGACATACTTTTCATTATTTTATTGAGAAACCTCTTAAGGTGATGGCGACTAAGCAAGGCATGGACAAGTGTACTGGTGTGGGTGATGGGCCAGCCGTCAAATAGCAGTAAGGGAAGGGAGGGATAGAGCTGGGGTCAGGATTCTTTGGAGCGTCAATAGGTGGAGGAGCAGGAGGAGGGCATGAGTTGAGCAGGAAAGCTGGGAGTAGAGGAGTGGTGAGCTTTGTGGCAGCAGTCAAGAAGGGTGGAGGAGCTTGGGGGGCTGAGGGTTGGAGGACTGTGGGGAAGGAGAAGGGGAAGTCTAGAAGTACTGGAGAAGTGCTCTCTGGAGGAGGGAGGATGGGGGCTGAGAGTGGTGTGACTGGTGTAGAGGATGAGACTGCTGATGGTGGAGTGACAGCCAATCTGGAAAAAAATCCAGATGTGACTGCTGATGGTGGCAAGGGGGGCCAGGGAGGATCAGGGCCGGTGTGTGGGAATGATCTGTCAGATAGTGTAATGGGTTTAGTGGTGGTACCATTGCTCAAGAAGTCGATCTCTGAATTCGCAGTCATGGGGAGCTTCCAGGGCCTGGCAGTGACAGCAAAGATGGTTCTGGGGCTCCTGGGGAAGCAACTGGCAGATGTGGTGTCAGTGAAGTTCCTGAAGGGGCTGGAGGGAGTCGAAATTGGATTTGTGGAGGAGAAGCACTTGGTGGAGGCTCTGTTGAAGGGGGTCACTATTGGTGAAATAGTGGTTCTAAGTTGAGGTGTCTGCACTGGGATCCTAGGGTGGTCCACCTGGTGGTCAAGGGAGTCCCAACAGTGTCAGTGGAGGAGATGAGGGGCAGGGTCAGTGAGGTGATGAGGGAGTATGGGGATGTTGTGGATATTGGATTTCAGATGTGGGAAGGGACCTCATTCAGGATGAGAGATGTGGAGGTGAGGTTGAGGGTGGCTGGGAAGGAGGCAACAGAGAAGGCGAGTGACTGGCCAAGGGCGCTGAAGTGGAACCCAGTGGAGTGCAAGGTGTCGAGAGTGAGGGGGACTGAGGAGGAGGAAGAGGATCTGCTTATGGCTCTATGGGAGATGGAAGGGGCTGTGGAGCAGAGGGCAAAGGCCTGAGAGGCCTTTGAGAAGGTGATGGTGGTGGAGGAGATTGATGGCAGAAAAGTGTGAGTGGATAAGAAGGCCTGGGAGAGGGAGCTGGGGAGGAAGTTGTAGAAGAATTTACTGGCAAGTCTAGAGGGAAAGTCGGGTGCTGGGATGGTACCTCCGCCAGAGTACACAGGGGGCCTTGGGGACTCACAACATACCCCCAGGCAGAAAAAGGTGATTGGCAAGGATGAGCTAGAATTTTTTGTGGACCTGGATGAGGAGGAGGAAGTGGGGTTGGAATGGGAGAGACCATGAGTAGCATCTTGAAGCATGAGAATGAGAGGGGAGATGTGGTGATGAGGGGGATTCAGTGGGTGAGCTTTGGGGTCCTGGGTGTAGTGCAAGGAGGTTTGGTGGCTGGGGTGGAGGAAGAGTACTCTGGTTTTGTTGGGGATGGTGACACCGAGGAAGAGGGTGGACCCAGGGGGGGCAAGAGGCCCATGACCCCAGGTGCTGGTCATATTGGGGGGGCAGGATGGCTGCTAGCCACTCTCAATGATCTGGTGGCGGATGAGCTTGCAGAGGTAGATTTCCATGTTTTGGGGGGGGCAGAGTGGCAGGGTATCTTGAAGGGTGAGGGAGTGTTGGAAAAACTACTAACAGAGGTAATGGCAATCTTGCTGGTGGAGGAAGGATATGAGGTAGATGTGAAGAGGGAGGTAGAGCTGAGGGAGGAAGCTGGGCACATGGTGGAGGATTGTTGGGTGGTGAAGGATGGCACTGTGTTGTGGGGGGCAGTCTGTGAAGATTACAGAGTAGAAGTGGAGGAGAAAGATGATAAGGATGCTTAGGAGGTTACTGCTGCATTGGTAAGGAGGGAGACTGAGGAGGACGAGGTGGAGGCTGAGCATCTCTTGGATCTGTCTAGGATGGACATTGAGCTGGAGGTTTGAAGAAGATGAGACTGCAATACTATCAACGAATTTTTTCCTATGAACAGTACAACCAACATTATATCTCTGAATGTTAATGGGCTGCGGGGGGTGAGGCATCATCGGGACATATTTGAATAGCTATAGGGCTTGGAGGTGGATCTGTTTTTGCTACAGGACATGAGATGTGAAGGGGAGGAGGACAGGGTGAATTGGACTAGAGAATGGGGTGGAATATTGGAATGGCATAGAAGTGTAGGAATTCTGGTGTGTAGGGGCAAAGGAGAGCTGGTGGACATTGGGGGGTGGAGGAATCATCTAGTCTGGGAAACTTGGAGGAGGCTGGGGTGGGGCCCAATTGTGGTTGGATCTTGTTTCTGTCCAGCCATCCGGGGTGAATGAGTGGATTAGTTGGAAGGGCTACTAGAGGAGGGGTCACTCATGGAAGCTGGAGTGGATATTCTGGGAGGGGATTTCAATATGGTGTAGGATACTACTCTGGATCGCTTGGATGGGAGTACTGGAGTTGTAGGGCACAGTGGTGGGCTGGGCAGGTGGGAGGAGATTGAGAGGTTGAGTGCTCTCAGTGATGTAGGGAGGGTCAAGTGGGGTGAGGGGAAGGTCTTTACCCATTGGGTGGATGGACTGGGAATAAGGATTGACTGGGTGCTCTCAGCGGACTGCTGGGGAGAGAATGTCTGGTGGGAACTTGGGGTGATCTGGTGCCCCTGGTCAGATCATTGTGGGGTCCTAGGGCAGGGGAACTTTGGGGGTAGTGGGGAGGGGCCTGGACATTGGTGGCTCAATTGTACCCTACTGGCAGATGGGGATCTGTGGGAGAGATGGGAAGGGGAGGTGGTGTTTAGTGTATTGAAGAGGGAGTCCCAGTGGGGTCCCAGTAGGTGAAGCTAAAAGAAGCAGCAGGAGTATATTGGGGGGAGGCTGGTAGGCAGGGAGGAAGGCTTCGGCAGAGGAAGGAGAGGTGGGCATCCCAGCAAATGGAGCAGCTTCTTTGGCAGTGGTTGGAATTAAAAAAACATAGGGGCAGGGAGGATGAGAATGAGGAGAATTGGTGGGAGGCAAGAGTGAGGCTGGAGATTCAGGAGTTGAAGGAGGCCTGGAGGATGGCAGAAGAGAGTCATGTGCAGGGCATGGTGGCGAGACTTAGGTGGCAGGGGCTGGAGGAGGGAGAGAGGCCATCCAAGTATCTCTCTAGGCTGCTGAGCGCTAGAAGAGTGAAGCAGAGGTGGGAGGGGATCATTGGAGAGGATGGAAGCCTGGTGACTGGGGTATAGGGGATCCTAGGGAAGTTGAAGGATCATTGGGGAACACTGTGGAGTGAGGAGGAGGGTGGAGCTGATGGTGAGGCCATAGCGAAATACTTGGAAAAATAGTGCCCCCCAGATGTAAAGGGGCTAGAGGACCTGATGAGACTAGTGAAAGAGAAAGAAATTCTGCAGGTCCTGGTGGCTACTAAGTCAGGGACTGCCCCTGGAGAGGATGGGCTGCCTTGGGACTTCTGGAAGAGGATGGTGAGGGTGGAGGAGGTGCATAAGGAGTGAGAGATATGTGTGATGAGGTGATCAAGTCTGGGTATTGGCTGGGGGGCCAGAGGCTGGGGCTGGTGGCACTTCTGTATAAAGACAAGAGGCAGAGGGAGGACTGGAAGAATTGGCAGCCAATCATACTCCTGGATATGGACAGGAAGCTGGTCACGAAGATATTGGTAGTGAGGCTGCAAGTAGTCACACAGCAGGTCCTGGGGGAGGAGCAGCGAGGCTTTGTAGGGAGCTGGCTGATTAGCGATTGGATAGCATGGGTGTATAGAGTTATTGAGGGTACTAGGGCTGCAGGGGTGGATGGCAGGCTGGTTTTCTTGGACCAGGAAATGGCCTATGATAGGGTGCAGTGGGTCTGGCTGAGGAAAGTACTGAAGAGGATTGGGATCCCAGAGGAGCTGAGGGATGCAATTGTCTGCCTTCTGGAGGAGAGTCAGGCAGTGATCATGGTGAATAGACACAGGGAAACTGCCTTTCCCCTGGGGAGGGGGGTTACCCAGGGGGACCCCCTGTTGTATATTTTGTATGCTCTGTCTCTGGAGCCATTGCTGGACAGAGTCTGGAGGAGGGTTGAAGGGCTGATGGTCCTGGGAGTGAACTGAAAAGTGGGGGCATTTGCAGATGATATGGTGGTGGGCCTGGGAACTGTGGCAGATGTAACAGAGCTTAAGGAGGTGGTGGGATGGTAAGAACAATGCTCTGGGCAGAAGCTAAATTGGCACAAGTATGAGATGATGGTCTTGGGCAATAGGCTGGTGGGAGGGGACATTATGGGAACAATTGTCCCTTATGGAGAGGTAGTGCAGTATCTGGGGATCTTCCTTTCAGTGTATGGGTCAGTCCTACCAAAGGTCTGGTGAGAGGCTAAGGTGGAGGTGTGGGGAGATGTACTTAGGAACTGGAGAGGGCAACACATCTCTCTGGTTGGTAGAGTGACCATTCTGAATGTATACTGGATTCTGAAGCTGTGGTATGTGGCATACCATTGGGACTTTCTGCCATAGGTGGTCAAGAGGCTGCTGAAAATAGCAAGGGATTGGATCTGGGTTGGACACTGGTGTCAGATTAAGTGGGAAGTCCTAGCAATGCCAGTGGAGAGGGGGGGCCTGGGTCTGGTGGACTTCCTGAAGTGGTTGCATTGCTTGCGGGCTTGGTGGTTGAAGAGGGCAGTGATGCTGAAAGGGGGAGGGTAGGTCCCACTAATGCAGAAGGTGTGGGAGGCGAGGTTTGCCCCCCAGGGGTCTGTGGGAGACCTCTCAACATTAGTGAAGGGGGGAGGTAGCCAAAGACTCCAGTATAGGGGATTTTTGTAGGGGGTGGCTGAGGGAGTACACAGAATCGGTGTGAGATGGAAAGGTCCTGCTGTGGTGGAGCAGCAGGGGGGAGGAGGGTGGCAGTGGCATAGATTGCTGCTGGGAGGTGTGCTGGCAATAGACTTTGACTTAGGGGATGGGGTGGAGAGTCAGGGCAGTCTGGGGCAGGACCTTGGGCCAGAGGGGTGGCAGCGAGTGGGGATCAGCAAGGAGTGGGACTGGAGAGGGTTGTGGACCTGGGGTATGGAGGTGAAAAAGTGGCTATCACCCAAATACTGAGTGGTGTGGTGGAGGGTTCTCAGGCGAAATGTGATGCTGAACTTCAGGTCAGGGCATCTGGTCCCAGGGGGGATCTTTGAGTGTGAGGAGTATCATGGTATAGGGCAGGAGGGGGGGGTTGTGCAGACCCTGGAACACTGGCTTGGAGAGTGCGAGGTACTGGATGAGTTCTGGAGGGGAGTGGGAGATAGATTGGGGGGGTACTACTGGAGTTGTAGTGGGGGATGATGGGAGATATTGAAGAAGAGGTTGCTGGGAGGAGTGGGGAATGAATGGCTCACACTGGGGTGGGCTTTGGCAGTGTGGGTTGGGTTGGCAGGACATTGGCCGGTGGTCTTTGAGGAGGGTGAGAGAATGTCGAAGGAGGAAAGTTGGCAAGGTGGGAGAGCCTCCTAGTAGACATTTTGTCAGGGTGGCAGAAGGGGTGGGGTCCACAGAGGGGTCACCATCAGAAGCTGGTGGAGGTCATATGTGAAAGGAGTGAGGGGAGAGTACAGGTGTAGGGGGGGGAGATTGGGTTTG
>RQIL01016354.1:0-10633 GCA_003951145.1 Jimgerdemannia lactiflua | reverse complement strand
AAATATTAAAAATATAAATTTTTTTGCAAGCAAATTTGCCTGCAAAACATTATAGTCTAAGGGTTAAGGGTGCAAGTTCTGGTTAATGGTATGACAGCAATCAGATTTCCTTAAGTATATAGATTCTGAATATGGTCTTCTTGAATGATATAGTTAAGTGGATGATACAGCTAAGCAGTCAAGGTAGATTGAGTAATGTGGGTTTGAACGATGTGGATGAATAATACAGTTGAACAATGCGGATTAGCAGAATGTAGCAGATTGGTAGACAAAAATGTAGAATGATACGGATTGGTGGAATGTGGTAGATCAGCAGACAAAAACATGAACTTGAATACAGACTTGAAAGTGGCAAGCTTCTTGAACAATGGCAGTGAAACTTCAGGCTTTAAAGTTACATTGACTGACTGGTTTTAAGAGGCAGACTTAAATAATGTAGATCAGTGGAATGGGGTGGATCGGTAGATAAAAATGTAGCAAACTTCTTAAACAGCAGCAGCTGGTAAAGTTACATCAAAGACTGGCTTTGTTTGTACAAAAATTCACTATGAAGTTGCATCAGATAGACTGACTTTTTGAGCAGTGAACTTAGGACAGATTACTTGAAAATAGTGGACTTCTTTATATCAGAAAGTGGACTGAAGTGGAAATGAAGAACTAAGCTCACAATCTCCTAGAAGAGGCTCTAGAGTGGGCATTTTTCCTAAATGTTATAATTCTTCTTAGACAAAGTGGCTCTGGGCAGATATATCCCTCAAAGTGTTATAGGCAGACTTGTTTTTTACTTTGGATTCAATTTCGGAACTGAGGTTTATTCACTCTTATCTCTAGGGTATTTTATACATTATGGTTGCTACCTTGGTTACTATCTGGCTAATTATAGGTTTGCTATTTATGGTATATTTGGGGTAACAGCCACTGTTAAAGTAATAGCCACTGTTAGAGTGATAGCCATAGTCAAGGATTTTCCCTATTTTAGCTATCTGGTTATTTATACAGTTTTCTGCAATAATGGTTACTGTGCTGGTTACTATGCTAAGTGTTTATATTATCTGGCTATTCATGTCATCTGGCTGTAATTCAGATAGTACATTTTTGTAGTTTGTTACATTAGCCCCTACTAAAGGATGGTCTGTTCCAGACTATCCTTTAGTCATCATTCCAGTAGGCATAAGCTTCTTTAGCATCTATACCCATTTCATCATCTTCTTCTATATCTGGGTCACTCTATTCAAGTTCTGGTTCTTCTTCTTATTCTTCAGGAAATAGGATGTCAAGTTGTTGAAGGATACTCTGAAAGGTAGTTTCATTCATCTGGTGGATGTCATTGAGGCTGAGATGAGACTGTACCAGGGCTCCAACATTTTGTTTATATAGGGTGTAGATTCATTTGACAGTTCTTGCTTCTCTGAGAGTGATTCCGGCTGAGCTCCTGATGTAAGGTTGGTCTGTCAACAATTGTCCAATATTGTAGAAGGCCTGCAGATAGTGGATCTGAAGCAATCTCTGAGTGATAGTGAGATTCTCTTGATGCCTCTGGATCAATTTTATCAGAGTTTCTTCAAGTTAGTGGAACTGGGGCAAGAAAATTGGCAGAGCTTAGAAAGAACTGAGGATGAGGGTCTAGAGGTACTGATCTATCCTCTGGGTCATGATTTGTGCAGGTATATCTTGAGGCAATTGATGTAAACTGGGGTTCTTAAGACATGTCCATCCATGCTTCTTATATAGATGCTGGTTCTTCTGATGTTGTGTACAAGATATGGTTCTTCCCATTTTGGTTTCAGTTTGGCAGCAAAGTTTGTCTCAATCATACTTCTCCAAACTAGGACTTGATCTCCAATCTTGATCTTCTGATCCTTCTGCTTTTGGTCATAATACTTCTTTTGTCTTTCCTGGGCCTTGATAATCTGGTTTCAGGTATCTTTTCACAACTAATCTCCTTTTTTAAGAAGCTTTTCAAGATTCTCATGGTCAGCAGTTCTAGTCTTCTTGCCAAATATCATTTTGAAGGACTTTTGTTTGGTTGAGGCAGTAGGGGTGTTTCAGATTTCCCACAGGATTTCAGATAAGCAGAGATTCCAATTGATAGGATTAATCTTGGTAAGTCATTTCTTAATGGTCTGGTTCATTTTTTCAGTCATTCCATTGATTTGTGGATGGTAAGAGATAGTTCTTTTTAGGTAGAAACCCATGGATTTATATATAACTTGAGATTATATTGTTTACAAATTTAGTTCCTCAGTCAGAGATAAGTTCTTCAGGGGGTCCATATTGGTGGGTGAGGTCATGAAGGTGTCCAATAATGGTCAGGGCATCTGTAATCTCCATAGGGTATACTTCAGGCCATTTGGTCAGATGTTTAATAAATACTAGGATGTATCTGTTTCATTTTGGTATTACTGGCAGGAGTCCAATTATATCTACTCTCCATCTTTAAAAGATATAAGTGGGTGGGGGAATTGGCTGTAGAGAGACTTGATAGTTCTTTCTTCCTTGATACTTCTGGCAGATATCACATTTTTGGATGATGTCTTGGACTTGTATTCTGAGGTGGGGTCAATGTTGATAATCTTTTTGAATCTTGTCTTCTGTATTTGTCTGTCCTTGGTAGACTTTCTGGTGCTCTTGTTGGATGAGGTCTTTTTGCTCCTTGATGGTCTTGGGAACTTCTTTGAGGGTGCAGTTCTGAGGTATACCCTTCCTTTAGTTCATTGGGTTATGTAGGAAAGAACATTAATATTATTGTGAGTTCTTCTTGCTTTGTGGATAATATTGATTTTGTAATCTTGGAGGATAAGGATCTATCAGGCAAGGATTCCAGTAGAGTCTTTTCAGTACAGTAACCATTTGAGGGCTGTATAGTCTGTAATCAGGGTGAATTTTCTTCTGATGAGGTAATGCTTAAACAAGGTGACCACCCATATGACTGCAAGGCATTCCAATTTGGTACTCCCATAGTTGGTCTGCTGCTTGTTGGTGGCTCTGCTTGCATAAGCTATTACATAGTGCTATTTGTCAGATCCTTTTTGTGCAAGGATTGCTCTGAGGCCATTTTTGGATACATCAGTGTATAGAATGAAAGGTTTCTGCAGATCTGGTCAAACTAGGATTAGTGCTGAGGTCAGACAGTGTTGTAGTTTTCGGAAGGCTTCTTCTTATGGTTCTTTCCATTGGAACAGTACTCCTTTCTTCAGCAGGGTTTGGATTGGGGCAGAGATTTCAGCAAATCTCTTAATAAATCTTCTATAGTAAGATGCAAGCATCAGGAAGGATAGGACTTCCTTCAGGATCTTGGGGATAGGGAAGTTGTTGACTTTTTTGATCTTCTTGGGGTCTGTATGTATTCCATCTTTAGAGACTATGAATCTAAGGAATTCAAGCTTCTGTTTACCAAAGTGAGTCTCAGGTGATTTTGTCAGGTGAGTTTGAAAAACTCTTCAAGGTCTTGCAGGTGGTCTTCAAAATTTGCTGAGTAGATATTGAAATCATCCATATAAACAATCAGCCAAGGGTAGATGAGGGGGGCATATACTGAGTTCATCATTTGCTGGAAGATTGGGGGTGCATTGTAAAGTCCAAAGGGCATTCAGAGGTACTCAAACAATTTTCCTAGAGCAAGGAAAGCTGTCTTTTGAATGTCTTTGGGGTTCATTGGTATCTCATGGAATCCTGCAAATAGATCCATACTACTGAAGTATCTTGCATTTTGTAGCTAGTCCAGTAGATCATTAATTCAGAGTAAGGAGTATGTATCTTTTTCAGTTACTGTATTGAGTTTCCTAAAGTCTACAACTAGTCTTTATCCTCCTTTCTTTGGTACAATAAGTATAGGGCTGGCCCAAGGGCTGGTGGAGGGTCAGATGACTCTATTGTCTAGGAGTTCCTGTATGTATTCTTTTTCAAATATCTTCAAGTAGTGGGGTATCCTGTATGGTTTCTGTCAGATGAGTGTTACATTTCCTGTATTTATACTATAGTGATATGATAGGTTGTATGTAGTGCTCTCAATGAATCAAATCGAATCGAATTTGACCCAAACTCGATTTGATTTGATCAAATCAAAGGTCCAATTCAATTCAATTCAAATTGAATCAAAGGCTAATTCAATTCAAGTTCCAATTCAAACCCTATTTTTCTAAATGTAATAACTTGACGAATATACATCCAAATTCAATGATCTTTAACTTGTTAGATTCCTCTTATATAGGGGAATCTAAAAAACTAAAAATCATTGAATTTGGACGTGTATTCGTCAAGTTATTATATTTCGAAAAATAGAGTTCGAATCAGACCCTTGATTCGATTCGAATTCGATTCGATTCAAACTTAATTCGAATTGAAAATCCCCAATTCGATTTGATTTGAATGACCCTCAATTCGATTCGATTTTAATTGATTCAATTTGTTTGGGAGTACTAGTTGTATGATAGATTGCCATAGTCTATAGTGAAGATGTCCTGATATTTATGAAGAAGTTCAGTCAATTGTTGTTATTGCTAAGGGGTCAATTCTTCTCCAATGTTTGTGGAAGGCTTCACTTTCTCCTGAGTCGTAGAGGGGCCTTTTCTTTCTTCTGTGACCTTTTGCCATTTCTCTATAAGTTTAGTTCATAAACTTCTCTATATATTCAGTTAAGATAGGACACAAGGTGTCCAATGATAGTTCCTTTTGGTAGGATGATGTTGTCCCAGCTTGTATTGGTTGCTTGAGAGTGTACTAGATTCATCTTGTCAGAAAATATGTATCCTTCTATATACAGGTTTCAGATTTCTTCATTGGGTTCGAAGAAGAGATTCCTAGGGTCTGGTGGTGCAAAGATTTCAATAGTGGTCTGCTCTCCTGGCTCAAGAATGAGGTTCTTGTGAAGCTTCACTGGTTGGTAAAAAACTTGCTAAGGGACATTTGCTTTGAATCGGCTGACCTGAAGAAGATGTACTTCCTTCTTGTCTGAACTTCTAAATCTTTTAGTTTGTCTGGTTCCTTGAGTGAGCTTGGGTACTTCTTGCAGCTGAGGAGTTTTGTATTCAAGAAAGACTGCCTGTGTAATTTTGTCTTCTTTATTGATTCGAATCCATTCACCACTTCTATTTCTTAAGATGACCTTGATTTCACCTGTGTATTCTGGATCAATGGTTTCTCCTTCAGTAAAGAGTCCTTCAAGGACTAGTCCAGACCTTGAGGTCAACTAGATGTAAGTTCCTTTTGGTAGTTGCATGGCAATACTGATTCTGATGAACTTTGTACTTTCGGGGCCCATAGTGGTATTATAAAGACTGCTGAGATCATAGCTAATATCTTCTTGGTGTGCCTTTTTCAGTAGAATTGCATTGTGATGAAGTAGAGTGAACTGTGCAATATTTTTGCCAAGTATAGGCTATCCATGGACTGAGACTCCTGTAGCATTAGATTTCCAATCTCTGATGTCTAGGTGTGGCCATCTTACTCCAGTAGAGGGGTCTCGAAGATAATTGATTTCTCTTTTTCCAGTGGAATCCAGGGCTTCTATGAAGTTGATAGCATCATCTATCCATTCTTGGCAAGTTGTATGGCAGATAAGAGCTAGGATATCTTCTTTTAGATCATATATCTTGAGGACCTTCCTTTTAGACTTCTTCTTCTTCTCCTTTCAAATCTGGGCTCAGTCATCTCTTCTTTTGAGTGTATGTACAATCACATCCTTGCTGAGATAGATCTTTTTATATTAATAAGGCCAGAATCTTAGGTACTTTCTATGATGGCAATATCTCATAGCTTGGAAGTACTTCTTTCTTTCTTCAATTTCTCCTTGCTTTGAGAATCTGCATCCATTCGCATCATACTTTGGTGGAAGGATAGAGAGGGGTTTCACTTTTGTTTGGATGTAAAATCTGACTCTATGTCTTCTTTTCACAAGTGAGGTGGTGGATTCTTGGAATGAGGTTCCTTCTGTAATGATTTTTGGAGATTCTTTTTCAATAGGCTGTCTGGCTTACTGGTCCAATATATGGCATTGATAGCAGTTGTCTCTTGGTGAGTGGAAAATGACTTGATGGGGGCATCTGCCTATTCAGAAGACTCTCTCTTGATGAGTTTCAGACCTTGAAATGACTAGTTGTGAGCTGGATTCAGCTTCTTCTTCACTCCAGGGAGTACTGTCTTCTTTTTCTTCTTGTGGTGCCCAGTTCGGATCATCCCATAAAACAATTTCAGGGAGCTCTTCATTTTCAGAAATGCCATCATCTTCTTTCTATAATAGTTGATCTCAAATTGCTTGTACTTCTGCTGCTTCGATTTCAGGATTTGGCATAACTTGTGTATAGCTTTTTGGCTAGATGTTGTAGAGGTATCTCTTCTTTCTTCTTCTGTATTCAGGGCATGTAGTACCAGGACTCTTTCAAATTCTCACATATCTGGATGAGTGTTCTTCACATTTCTGTCTTTAAAGACATTTGGTGCATCCTCTGGCTTCTCCAGCAATAGCTCTGATTGTGATGGGGATAGTATCTTATACCCACACATTATCTTCTGGTCTGTCTTCTACCATGTTGATTCAGGCCTCAGTCTGGAGTCATTGTCATTTTCGAAATCCTCTTCTTCTTCTTCTTTAGTAGTGGATTCTTCACTGCTGGCATATTCTTCTTGAATGGTCACCTTCTTCTTTTTCTTTGATGACTTGAAGCTGGTGACTTTGACTTGGTACTTCTTTTCTCTGTAGTCGAATTTGAGTACTTGTTGACCAATGTTGACATCTGTATTCATCTCCTTCATCCAATTGGTGCCAAGGATCATATCATAGGTAACAGCTTTGGTCACAACTGCCTTGGAGATGGCAAACTGAATGTGTCCAAGAGTAATAGTGATGTTTCAGACCTCTCCAAGTGGTTGAGTTCAGGCTCCATCTACTACTATAATGCTGAGGCTAGAGGGTCCATCAATGGGCCATTGAATGCTGTCCAGGAATTTCTTGGTAATGATACATACAGCTACTCTTATATCAATGAGGATTTTTGCCTTCTGGCCTCCAATTTCTCCAAACAGGTAGGTGCTGAAATGTCTTTCTATAGCTTGTACTGCTGGGGTTGCTGGTTCTTCTTGAAGGATGGGAACTCTTTCTGTATAGGATCTGGTGGTTTACAAAAACTTGTTCCTTACTCCAGCAGATATCAACTGAAGGAACTGCAAGAGTGGGACTTCCATCTTGGTTTCTTGGATCTTCTTCCAGGCTTCATTGTAGATGTCCTGGGGCATGATCTTTGGGATGTATTTTTTCTTGGACTTTGGAATCTTGGTTTCCAATTCTGGTTCTTCTCCCATTTCTTCATCAGCAGATTCTGGTAAAGGGTCTTTTCCATTGATAGTAGCTCCAGGGATGAAGAGTGAAGGGGAATGGAGAAGTGTATCAACCTGTCCCTCTTCATCTTTATCTTGAATGGTTCTCCTGCTTATTCTTTTTGGAGGCTTTCCTATTGCTCAGGGATAACCTACTGCTCTCTTTCTCTTTTCTGCTGGGTAGACTATTTCTCTGTATTCAGCCTTGGTTGGATATAAGTCTAGGTCACTGTATTCTTCACTATCACTCTGCTCATAGTCTTCTACTAGATGAGCTTTTGTCTTCTTATTATAGGTATCCTTTTGGTTTAGTGGTTCAGAATTCCTTAAGCTACCTTAGTTGTTGCATTCAGGAGCATAATGTTCTTGCTGTCCACACTCATAGCATTGGATCTCTGCTCTATCTCTTGAAGGATAGTTTCGGCTATCAGAGGATGGATAGTTCCTCTGGTAATTTCAATTTTTGCATAGAGGGTATCTTGGCTAGTAGTTCTGATTTTCTTGAGGAGAATATCTTAGCTGATAGTTCCAATTTTTGCATATGGTGAGCCTTTCAATCTGCCCAATCAATCTGTCTACTTTCAAATTGAGGTCTTAAATCTCATTCTTGTCCTTCTTCCATTCTTTAGTAGGCTTCTCTCCTTTTGATTCTCCTTGAAGGATTTCTTGCAGAGCCTTGACCAGAAGGTCTTCTTTGTTTTCTTTTCGGTTATCAGTCTAGGTGATTTCTTGTTTGACATCAAAGTATCCTTGGGCTGCATCTACTTGCTCTTCAGGCTTTCTAATATCTAGGGTTCAGACATGTTGTGTAATATTAGATGGAATTCCATTCATGAAGGTCATTGGACCAATGATGTCTTGATTGACAGCATTGAATCCAGCAGTATGCATTCTCTTCTGAATTCTGGTGAAGAATGCTCTTGGGGATTCTCTAAGGTTTATCTTCATTTCCATGATGGATTCTTGAGCTTTGTAGTAGGTTTCGTTTCCTATATACTTTTCAATGATCCAGTATTGCATGGCCTCATATTGTTCTTCTTCTAATCTTGCATTCTCTATGATGTCTTCTAGATCTGTATCGATATCATTTGCAATTCTGGTGAAGATGCCTTTGGCTGGTTCTTTCAGCTGTGCCTTGAAGATATTGATTCATCTTTAGGTTGACAAGTCTCTCAGGACTGCTATTTCTTCGATTGTATCTATAAATTCTCTTGGATCTTCCTCTGGATATTCTGCAAATGTGGGTAATATTGTGCCCATTTCATCTTCACTGTCTTCTGATTCTATTTCAATCTCCGAATCTGATTCTAAGTTGTTGGCTATTGATGGGTATGAGCTTGAAGGTGTAAGAAATCTGGGAGATAGTGCCCTTCTCAGTACTACTCTGGGGAGTCTTGTGGGTTGGTTTCTTGGGATTGGAGTTACTGGTCTAGATAAATCAAGGAAGACTCTTTGAGGAAATCTTTCAAGATGATTGTTGAGATCCTGAATGAGATTGTCAAAGTCTTGATTGGTATTGTTTATTTTGTCTAGTGTAAGCTCATCAAAATCTCTGGTTGGTATATCTATTGGTGGTACTAGTGGAGGATTTCATACAGTACTGGCTTCTGCAGTGTCAGATCCTTCTGATACTGAGTAGTATCTAATTCTAGAGGTAATTATGTCTCTTTCTGTCCAAACACTTTGTAGAGCAGGGATTTCTTCTTCTGTAGTAGCTGAGATTGGTACTGTATCAAAGGTTGCAGTAGTACTGGTCTCCAGATTGAAGGTTGGGTTCTGTGAGCTGAAAAGTCACAATAATTCTTTTGAGAATATTTCCAGTTGAGCCCCCAAATATAACGTGCCCGGCTCAATAAAGACAAATTATAAGGTTAAGTAGTTGTTGTAGATTGGCTTAAGCCCCCAGTTACTTTATCAAAAAGCAACAAAATATTCAGATAATAGATATAGGTTTCTCCTGTATTGAGTTAGTATCTAATAGTATAATATTCAACAGCTGGAGACTTTCTGTGTGCAATTTTCTAATTTGGTGACATTCTTGGGCTGCACATGTAAATGAGTTTCCTTTTTGAGTGGCAGACTAATTTGTGTGACATGGGCAATTGAATTTGGCAGATTTCCTTAATAAGTGGGCTCTCTGAGAATCCGATCAGATAAGTTTCCTTAATAGTGTAGGTTTTCTGGGAATCTGATGATCAGTTTTCTTTAAGGGTGCAGGTTCTGGTTGATGGTATGATGGTGATCAGATTTCCTTAAGCATATGGGTTCTTCTCAAACAATGCGGTTAAGCAGACAATGCAGCTAAGTAGTTGAGGTGGATTGAGTGGCATGGGCTTGAATGATATAGATAAATGATATAGTTAAATGATGCGAATTGGCGAAATGTAGCAGATTAGTGGAATGTGGCAGATTGGTGAACAAAAACATGGACTTGAATGCAGACTTGAAAGTGGCAAGCTTTTTGAACAATGGTGGCAAAACTTCATGCTTTAAAGTTACATTGACTGACTGGCTTTGAGAGGTAGACTTAAACAATGCGGATCGGCAGAATGGGGTAGATAGATAAAAATGTAGTGGACTTCTTAAATGGTGGTGGCTGGCAAAGTTATATCAAAGACTGGCTTCATTTGCATGAAAATTCACCACAAAGTTATGTCAGATAGACTGGCTTTTTGAGTGGCAAACTTAGGATAGATTACTTGAAAATGGCAGACTTTTTTGTATTGGAAAGTGGACTGGAGTAGAAATAAAGAACCAAGCTCATAATCTCCTAGAAGAGGGTCTAGAGTGAGTATTTCTCCTAAGTATTGTAATTCTTCTTGGACCAAGTGGCTCTGGGCAGGCATATCTCTCAAAGTGTTATAGGCAGACTTGTTTTTTGCTTTAGATTCAATTTCGGAACTGAGATTTATTCACTCTTATCTCTGGGGTATTTTATATATTGTAGTTGCTACCTTGGTTGCTATCTGGCTAATTATAGGTTTACTATTTATAGTGTGTTTGGGGTGACAGCTACTGTCAAAGTGATAGCTACTGTCAAAGTGATAGCTACTGTCAAGTGATAGCCACTATCAGGGATTTTCCCTATTTTAGCTATCTGGTTATTTATATAGTTTTCCATAGCAATGGTTGTTGTACTGGTTACTATGCTAAGTGTTTATGTCATCTGGCTGTTCACATCATCTGGCTGTAATTCGAGTAGTTTGTTTTTATAGTTTGTCACACTAGTTCAATTTAGTCAATTATAGATTTTAATTTTTTTAAAGTCTGAGTTTTTAAATATTCTTTTTTTAATATAGTTTGAGTTTAAAAATTATTTATA
>RQIL01016343.1:0-10634 GCA_003951145.1 Jimgerdemannia lactiflua | reverse complement strand
AATGACAAAGAGAGAAAAGTGCCACACTAAGACAGGTACACCCCAGATACAGCCAGAGGCACCAGAACTGCAAAAAAGTGGAAAAAACACCGATTCGACACTAAAAGAGGGGCAACTCAACACCATTGCCTTTCTCCCACTGCTCTGCAACAGGTACAGCAAACCACACCAAGGTAGAGGGGGTTGTGAGTTGGGGAAAGAGGACTATTGTGAACTTAGGAGGAATAGGAAAGATGGAGAGAGAAGAGAGGTGTTTATTGATCACTCAATGTTATGCACTTTTATACGATTATTGATGATATTACCCCAATGCCACTGCACTACAAATTATCTATATCAAGTGCTATATCGAGTTGTAACCTGTAATCTCAACACTCCTGCTCAATGAGATAAAGAATGCAAATGCAAACAAAACATTACCAATGGGATGCTATCTAGATGACCGAAAAAGGTCGAAATTCCCTGCTTATAAGCATAAAAAATAGGTAAGAGAAGTAGTGAAAAATGGAAATCCTGAGCAATGTTATAGGTTCCCATTACAAATATTTGCCGTAACACTCATTCTACCCATTGTTTCACTGTTATTTGCTCGTCGCTCATCGTTATACCCATTCCTTGCATGCAGAAATCAAACTTTGCCTTTGGAAGGGCCTTCGTTAACGAATCTGCCGCCATTTGCTTCATAGGGATGTATAACAGGCATATAGCCTCATTTTCAATGCATTCTCATATGTAATGGTGCTGTATATCGATATGCTTGGTCCTTGCATAATATATAGGGTTCTTTGCCAAAGCAATGGTAGATTGGTTGTTCTGTCATATAGTTATAGATTCTTGAGGGAATCCCAGATCCTTTAGCAGTTCACAAAGCCAGATGGCTCCCTTCGTCACCATAGACAACACTTGATATTCCGCTTGCATAGATGATATCGCTACTGATGATTGCTTACAAGTTTGCCATGAAATGGCTCCACTATCATCAAGATAGAAGAAGTATCCTGTCATAGACCTTCTATCATCCAAGTCTCCAGCCCAATCAGCATCACACGTGCTGGAAAGGCTTACTATAACAGTACTCCCGCTTACTCCTTTATCACCCAAATTGAGCATATAGTTCCTTATGCCTTTAATGTACCTGAATATATACTTGATTGCTGTCCAATGCGAGTTGTCATAGCACGATGCATATTGTGCCACTTTGTTGATTGCATATGATAGATCGGGTCTTGTCCCAAGCATCAGATATATAAGGGATCCTACTGCTTGTCGATAGGGAATATCGTTGTCATCAGGTGTATCAGACTTCTTTAATCTCACAGATATCTCCATTAGTGTTCCGACTGACTTGCACTCGCTCATGCCGAATTGCTTGAGTATTATCTAAATGTAGGCTTTTTGGCTTAGGTGTATAGTACATGTGCTCCTGTCATGTATAATGGATATCCCCAAAAGGAAAGATGCATTACTCAAATCTGTCATCTTGAACTTCTTGCATAGTACCACCTTTACTTCGTTGATCTCACTTGTCATCCCAACCAGAATGATATTGTCAACCCAAATTCCCAGATACACCATTCCTGAGGATGTATGATGAGTGTATATGCATGGGTCTGCTTCGCATCATTTGAACCCATTCTCTTCTATGAGATAATTGTCGATCTTTCGATTCCATAACCTCGCTGCCTGTTTTATACCATAGAGGCCTTTGCATAATCTGCATACTAACTCCTTCTCGTTATCATAGAGTTCATATCCTTGTGGTTGAAGAATGTATAGTTCAGTATCCACATTTCCATTTAGAAAGGCTGTCTTAACATCTATTTGATGTATCTCATAGTCATACTTGGCTCCAATCGCAAGAAGTATTCTAAGCGAAGTAAGCTTAAATACCGGAGAAAAGGTCTCGTCATAGTCAACCCCAAAGTCTTGTAAATATGTACCCCTTTGCCACAAATCAGGCCTTGTATCATTCTATACCACCATTGCTATCGCGTTTGATCTTATACACCCATCGGGATCTTATGGCTTGTCAATTTGCCGGAAGAGGGACCAAATCCTATATATCATTCTCAATAAGTGAATTATACTCCTCGTCTATAGCCTTTTTCCACTCCTTTTTATCATTCAAATGAATGGCTTCATTGTAGTATACCAGCTCACCAGTCATTGCTATGTAAGCACATTTGCAGGTGTAGTTCACATGATATTGTTTGCGATGAGATAACTTGGGTGGGTCCCAGTAATTTCCCAGATCTGCTTGAACTTCATTATCCATCTCAGATTTGCACTTTTTCTTATCTTTTGGAGAGATGTCCTCTTTGTTATCTGAAATCTCCATAATTCTCGGTTCAGGGGGTCTCGTAGGTACTTGCACTGTTGATCTCATAGACATAGGTTGTACCATTATTGCCGGAACTATTGGTATAGTTGCATTCACCATCAGCATAGTTCCACTCGCCATTGGATTGATTACAGGTATAGGAATTTCCACATGAATTTCCTTTGCTTTCTCTTTGAACTGAACATCATGAAAGGTGACTATACTGTGCTTTTGCATATTCCACAACCTATATGCTGATCCATCATATCTAAGGAATATATGCTTATCTGCTTTAGGCTCGAATTTTCCTCTATTTCCACCTTTATCCAATATGTAAGCCTTGCCTCCGAATGTCCATAAGTGTGAGACATCGGGCTTGGATCTGCTCCACAGTTCTTCAGGTGTGAGGTTATCATCCTTAGACTATATGTCACTTTCTTTACTTAAGGCTTGAGAAATGCATCGATTGCATATGTATACTGCTATGTTTAATGCTTCAACCCAGAAGGATTGTGGCAAACCAGCTGCATTCATCATCATTCAGGCCATCTTGATGATCATTTGATTGAACTGTTCTGCCACACCATTTTGTTGTGGAGTATAGAAAGCCATTCTAGTATGTCATATTCTATGTTCTTTTAAGAATTGTTTGAAGGACTTGTTTACATATTCTGTCCCATTATCTGAGCATAGCATCCTTATCCAACGTTTCATATTATTCTCTATGCTTGCCTTGAATTCTTTGAATTTCTCGAATGCTTCACTCTTTGCTAAGAGGAAGTATACATGGGTCTTATGAGTGTAGTCATCATGAAAGTAATGAAATACTTCTTCCCGGAATGTGATGATGTATGCATGGGACTGCAGATGTCCGTATGTATAAGATCGAGTATGCCACTCACTCATTTCGTCTGTTTCTGAAAAGACCTTCAAGAAGCCTTATTCACTGTGCAGTCATTGCAAAAGAAATTCAGAGATATACAGTTTGGCAATCCTTTCACCAAGCTATTCCTCATCATCTGTTCTAAGCTTATCTGGCTGATGTATCCTAACCATTCATACCATATGCACCAGGTGTCATTTGTCATCGCAAAGTGTGCCAATGTACCATTCGGTGTGCCATCGATTGCATAAAGATTTCCTCTTTTCAACACATACATTAATTCCTTATTGTTCTTTAGATCGATTACCATTACTCCATTCAGGCATATGTTTACTCCTTTGTCTCCTTGGGCCATCATTTGTCCTATCGAGAAGAGATTTTTGCCTATATCTGGAGCATATAGTATGTCTGCAAAGGTGCCTGAGGGTTCTTTGACCTTTCCATATAGGTGTATATCAACATTTCCTTTGCCCTGAGCATAGATCACATTGTTGTCACCTAGTTTAATAGGTACAGGATGCTCGAACTTCTCATACATAGAGAACCATTCATGGTGCACTGCCATATGTTGTGTTGCACCGGAATCCATGAGCCAAACTTCTTCGCTGCACACATTAGCACTTGTGCTTACGTTTGTATGTTGGCAGCTCTCTGCCTCTGCGAAGAACATCCTGTCACCACTCTGATTATTGGTGTCCATGACATTTGCCTGACCACATTGGTCTCCCTTTTCTTTCTTTAGATTGCAGTCTTGGATGCGATGTCCAGGCTTATCACAGTAGAAGCACTTACCACTGAATTTGACATGTTGACCATCTCATTGTCTGTCATGTTGACCTTGTCCTTTGCTTGGCTTTCCTTTGCCTCGACCATGTATGCCATAGAATGCTTTCTCATCATAGTCTTCATTTGTGCCATTGTTCTGCCTCGATTTATCGTTTAATAGACTCGTGACAACGTGCTTATAGTCTGAAAGCTTATTGGATTCCTGCATAGCAGATACGACCATGTTATACATGTCTGGAAGGCCTCATATAAGGGCCAGGACCTTGTTTTCCTCCCTGATGAGGTCCGCCGGTGTAGAAAGTGAGTTCACCTGATTCGTCAGATCATTGACACGGTTGGCATATTCTTGAATACTCTCCTTGGGCTTCATCCGTAGAGTAAATAATTATCCCTTCAGGTGGAATCTGTTGGATGTGGATGCTTGTTGATGGTGATTGCGTAGAGTCTCCCAGACTTCATTTGCCATCATAGTTCATAACAAGTTTCATTTGCTCATTCGATAGAGTGAACGTGATCTCCCTCAATGTCTTGCAATCCTTTACTGGGTCGTATCTTGTTACTTGCGCCTGTGGCTTCCAATAGTTCTCTAGACCACATTCCTCCAAGAGGTTCCTCATATGGTATGCCCATATGGTGTAATCCTTACCGTTGAAGACAGGAATCATCCTTCTTGTTGTCGTAGCCGCCACCAGAGGGACTGTAGTACCCATGCCGGTACCCATTCCACTTGTGTTACTTGCCGGGCTTGGTGTCGCAGCACTTGAGCTTGGGCTTCCTGGGTTTGATATCTTCATATATTGTAGTATAGTGTATACTAAAGAGGTGTGTATATTATCCACTAACTGGGGCTCATAACCTTTGTTGTGAACTTAGGAGGAATAGGAAAGATGGAGAGAGAAGAGAGGTGTTTATTGATCACCCAATGTTACGCACTTTTACGAGATTATTGATGATGTCACCCCAATACCACTGTACCACAAATTATCTATATCGAGTGCTATATCAAGTTGCAACCTGTAATCTCAACAAGGACTCGGCTGGTTGCCTGCCAAACCTTGTGACCAGTATGGTAGCAGAGAAAGGGGCATACATACTTAGCTTGATGTTGCTTAGCCTTTTGCAGATTCATAGTAGTGATCTTGAGAAGGGAATCCATTTTGTCAATAAGGTTCTGAGCAGTGGGGACTTGTGTGTGACTGGATTGCTAGAATGAGACTAGACTTGCAGGAGTTTTGGGAGTTTTGACTATATAGTAGCTGGAAAGGGGAAAGACCAGTAGATAATTAGACTGCATTGTTGTAGATGAACTTGGTATAGATCAGGTAGTGGTCCCAATAATCTTGCTCATAAAACACATAGTTTCTGAGCATTTATTCAAGTATTCTGTTCATTTGCTCAGTTTGTCTATCAGTTTGAGGGTAGAAGGCAGTGGACATAGCAATTTGAATTCTAAGAGTCTTGAAGAGTGCTTGCCAGAAGTAATTTGTGAATTTGAGGTCGCAGTCACTGACAATTACTTGGGGAAGTCCATATTGGCAGAAGATAGACTTGAAGAAGATTCTTGCAATTTCAGGAGTAGTGGCATTGATTGTAGTTGGCTTGGTAATTGTGATCTTGGTCAGGTGGTCCACAAACATGACAATGGTATCATAGCCTAATTTGGTTTGTGGGAGTTGTACAATGAAGTCCATTGTGACTTGCTTGAATTTCTTGGTCAGAATTGGCAAGGGTTGCAGAAGACCAGCAGGCATTTGGTTGCTTGACTTGTTCCTTTGACAAAGGTCACAGCTTTGAACATACTTCTTGATTTCCTTAAGTATATTGGGCCAGTAGTAGTCTTGTTGAATGTTCTTGATGATCTTCTTAGTTCCAAAGTGACCAGCTAGTAGAGAGTCATGATGTTTATGAAGGATCTTATATCATAGTTCAGGATTGGTAGGAATGTAGAGCTTGTCTTGATATTACACAAGGTTGTTCTTGAAGGTATACTTGTCTTTGAATTCCTTGGTGTCCTTTTGTAGAACCAGAAAGTCTTATTTATATACCATCTTGATCTGGCTAAGGAATTCAGATGCCACAGTAACTTGTAAAATAGCAGCAAGGTCAGACCTTCTTAAGAGTATATCTGGTACAACCAGGGTTTTGCCAGGCTTGTAGATGATATTCGGGGTAAAGGTCTGAAGTAGCTGACTCCACTTGGCTTATTGATGGAAAGAGTTAGTTGGATATTGATGTACTGGAGGAACCTGTGATCTGTGATTATGTTGAACTCAATTCCTTCTAGGTAGTATTGCCAGGTCTTGAGGGTATGAATAATTGTCAGGAGTTTCTTTTCATGAGTAGCTAGCTTTTGTTCTGCAGGGGACAGTTTCCTTGACTTGAATACAATGAGTCTGTATCCTTGTCTATCATCTTGAGAGATGACTGCACCAATTGCAAAGTTGGATACATCAGTAGTGACAGTGAACTTCAAGTTTGGGTCTATGTTTCTAAGAACAGGTACATGGGTCAGGTAGTTCTTGAGTTCTTGAAAGGCTTGTTGACAGAACGTGTCCCAGATATAGAGAACATAGTAGTCAGAGTTAGGTTTCTTTTGCAGAAGGTTTGTTAAAGATTCTGCTATACTAGAGAAGTTCTTAACAAATCAGTGGTAGTATCCAGCCAGACTAAGGAAGGAACTAAGTTTGGTGAGACTTGCTGGTATAGGCCACTGTTCAATGGCTTGTATTTTCCTTGGGTCTACTTGAATTCCTTTGGCTAATACAATGTGTCCAAGGTATTCGACTTGATCTTTGATGAACTCACACTTCTTGAGCTTTGCATAAAGCTTATATTTATGGAGGATCTTGAGAACTTGTTTAATATATTTGAGATATTCTTCTTCAGTACCACTGAAGATCAGGATGTCATCAATATATACAAGTACAAAGATATAGAGCTAATCCTTGAAGACAGTCTGCATGAGATCTTGAAAGATTGCTGGTATATTGGTGAGACCAAAGGCCATGACTAGAAATTCATATAGTCCAAATAGTGTCATGAATACCATCTTGGATATGTCTTCTGGTTTGATACAAATTTGGTGATACCCAGAAGTCAGGTCAATCTTAGTGAAGTATTTGGCATTCTTGAGAGCATTGAAGATTTGGTCAATGAGTAGTAGTGGATAATGATTCTTGATAGTAATCTTATTGAGTGTGCAGTAGTCTATGCACATTTGCAAGATATCATCCTTCTTCTTGACAAATAGGACTAGGGAGCCAAAGGGTGACTTGCTTGGTTAAATGGCTTCTTGCTTGATGAGTTCATTGAGTTCCTTCTTGGCTGCTTCAATTTCAAGTAGTGATATGAAGTATATCTTCTTCTTAGGAATAGCTGCATTTGGTACCAACTTGATTTCATGGTCACGGTCTCTTGATGGTGATAGATCAGGCAGTTTGTCTAAGAAGACATCCTTGTACTTGTTCAGTAGTAGCTTGATACTTTCACTGATTGATAGCTTCTTATCTTCTTTCTTAGATTGGATCAGAGCCACAAAGGCATAGGTAGCTTTCTTAAGGGCCTTCTTGAACTAGATTTCAGAGAGAGTTGTAATTGGGGTTTTTGTCTGAGTCTTGTCTAGCTTGATTGTAATATTAACACTATCTTAAACTAGGGTGACTTCATTCTTGGTCCAATTGATATGGGTTGTGTCATGTAAGCCAGGGCTTGCCTAGGATCAAGTCATGGTCTCTTAGGGGTGCCACTTCAAAATCTAGATATTTCCAGTACTTCTGAATCTTCAGGGGAGGTTTGGTAGCAATTGAGTTAATTGGTAGAGTGGTGCCATCAGTAGTGACAACTCTACTATTCTTGCTGGCTGGCTTGGTGAGAATCTTGAGCTTATCAATAAGGTTCTTGTTGATGAAATTCCCAACAGCTCCACTATCTATGAGAACATCTAGTACTTGACCTTTGACTAGACCTTTGAAGATGAGTATTGAGTTGGCTCAGTTCTTAGCTATACTAGCAACTTGATCAGTACTATTAAAATCTTTTTGATCTCACTTGGTTGGAGACAACTTGGTGACTTCCTTGATGGCAGACAGAGTGGCTTGCTCCAGAATAAGCTGTGTAATTCTGTCATTTTCATTGACAGTATAAGGTTGGTCCTTATAGTTGACTAGTAGGACTTGCATTTCTCTTTAGAAGTCAGAGTCAATGACTCCAGTACCAATATCCAGTGAGTGCTTGATACTGAGACCAGATCTTGGTACAATTCTTACATAATGTTCCTTGGGTATTTCGATTGCTAAGCCAGTTGGAATGAGCCTTCTCTCATGGGCAGGAATAGTGACTTGTTGTACTGACTGAAGGTCTAAACCAATAGCTCCTTCTGACTGTGGTTGAGGGATCTGGGCCTTGGGGTTGACTTACATGAAATTGAGTACAACTTCTTATTTGACTGGTTGACCTTGGGTGTCTTTGGATATATTACAAAACCCTGGTACCATACATTGGGTACTTTTGAGTACCTGTATCATACTTTTGAGTACCTGCATTATATATTAAGTATAAATATGTATGCCAAGTATGTTATATATGGGATGTGGTTTTATGATGCAGAACCAGGATCCTCTTGAGTTCAGTAGTCTTCTTGGGACATTTTGTAGTAATGTGGCCAGGCTGTTGGCAAAAGAAGCAGACTTCAGCCTTCTTGAGGCACTCCTTTTCCTCAGGTGTAAGCTTGTTCTTCTTACTCTTATCAATAGTATCTAGATTCATGGAGGCAGGTTCAACAGTTCTGACTTTGGTTTCCTCCCTTCTATGGTTGTTGTTAAATAGTAGTCTCTTCTGCTTAAAGCAGTTGCCATAGGTAATGACATTGAACCTATCAGCAATTTTCATTGCTATATCTAGGTCTTGAGTTTCTTCTAGTTCAATGCGAACTCAGGTTTGTCCTTTGAGACCTCAAATGTACTTGTTGACCTTCTTGTCTTCAGTGACATGAGGTAGCTCTAGTAGAATTGATAGGAATTGTATGTTGTATGCTTGCACAGACTTGAGTTATTTGACATTTGCCAGGTGGTCTCATACAATCTTAGTGCTGTTGATAGATTTGAATTGGCCCTTAATAGTATCTGAGAATTCACCCCAGACCTTGATTTGGCCAGAAAATCTTATGTTTTGAATATGATTTCACTACTAGATTGCAGTATTCCCTCAGAGGAGTATGGCAGCAAATTGGACTAGTACTGCATTTTCCAAATTAATTAGTTCTCCATACTGCTCTAATTGGAAAAGCCAAGTATTGGTAGATAGTCCTCCTCTTTGGCCATCAAAGGTATCAGGCTTCTAAGGCTTAATGGGGACTGCTGTCAGAGATACCATTGTGGGTGTGGATGTAGACTATACAGGAGCTTTGCCCTCCTTCTTGTTCAAGCATTCTTGAAGTTGGGAAATTTGAGCCAGTGTGGTGTGCAACAGGCTTTCTAGAGTCCCTGATAACTGATTAGGGATTTCATCCTCTTCTTCTTACTGAATGTGGAGAGCATTCTGTAGAACATAGATATTGTAGGTATTATAGATATTATTGTCCTAGGCATTGGCATTGGGGTCCATAGATATGGTGTTTGACTGGTTCTTGAGAGGTTTCTTGTTTAGACAAGGTGTAACTTAATCACTACTACCAAGTGTAATGGTTCTGATTTCTTAAATGAGGAAGCAACTTGTTTCTAGATACTCAAAATAGTTCAGGAAGATCTTGTGGGTTCTGGGAGAAAATATTCAAAGAATATTTATACAAGATCTAAAAGAAGAATCCAGAAGGATCTGAGTAATCAATGAAAATGCTAAGAGGAAGGTTCTTGGCAATGATGACAAATAAAGATCTGCAATATTTCATAAAGTTCTGTAATTAGCTAAGACTGGAATAGAAGTGACAAAAATGTTCTAGCTATGGCTTAGTGCCAAGAAAGGATTTCTAATCATTCAGAAGATACTGGAAGATTATGGAAAGTACTAGAAAGACAAAGAAAAAGAAATTAACTATGCTAAAATGTTACAGTAAGCTGAGGATGCTCTTATTAAATACTTAATCTTTACTCTAGTTGAGTACCTTGCAGCACATCTGTCTATTATACTGATGGGTCCCAAATTAATTACACCACCAGTACTGGGGTTATCAGTGGGCTTATTATAGGCAATTCCTCTACTGACCACTCATTCTTTCTCAGCTATGGTCTATTTTATGCCACCACTCCTCATAATGAGGTTGATGTCACAGTTACTATCAAATCTGCAAATTGGTAAGTCTTTCTCTTCTCTTATTTTGAATTCTATACTTTGGCAGAATTGGGTACTATCTGATTTGCTGATATCACTAAATATAGGAGACTATTAGATTCTATTCAAATGGACTAGCAGTACTCTTATTTCATACTCAAGTAGCTGAAAAAAGTAGATATACATATATCTGACCATGATCTAAACTTATCACTGTAGCTCAAGGCCATCTTCAATATCTGAGGTACTCTACTGACTTTGAGTACTACTCAATTGATCTTGTATATATCTCATACTCCATAGCTCTTTATCTATATAGTCTTTATTATTAAAGAAATTAATAATTATTATAACTAAGTAGTACTTCAATACTTTTACTGT
>RQIL01016332.1:0-20249 GCA_003951145.1 Jimgerdemannia lactiflua | reverse complement strand
AATTCCAATACCCCACTCCTGAAGCAGCCCCCTCTGATACCGAAACCAGCGAATCCTCAGAAGAAGAGGAAGAGCAACAGAGAGTCTATCAGTCCTCTGTCCGCATTCAAGCTGTTCAAGGATTGGAGAATGTTGTTGAAGATGATTGGCCACTATTCTATCCCCTCACCTCTTGGCTGGCGCTTCCCCCTTTTGAAGAACGGAATGATGAAGTCACCCCAGCAGATGATGTTTGGAGTCAGCTGTGAAAACCATGCAAGCCAATGGCACATCCGCGTTCAGCATTACCATATTCGTATTCATGTCGGTAAATACCCAGCACATCGTGCAAGCCAATAGCGCACCCGCACTCAGGAGGAGATATACATCGTAGTATCCCGCATTTAGTACAAACATTTGTCGTGTCCGTATTTAGTATGTCAGCTGTGAAAATCGTGCAAGCCAATGGCGCATCTGCATTCACTGTTACATCCGTATCCTTACCCAGCATCCGCGCCCAAATCCGTAGCCCTGTCGGCAAGCACCCGACGCAGCCTGCAAGCCAATAGCATACTTAGCCATATAGCTTAGCCCACGTAGCCACACTATAGTTAACCAACCTCATAGCTAGCGAACTTGTATAAATAACCCGTATTCTTAGAGTGAATAAACCTCAGTCAGTTGAAGTTTGAAGTAAAGAGAAAGTTTACAGAGAAACCCCTCACTGCCCCCAAGAGACCGGATAATTCAGAGAACAAGATAACGACCTGGAGCAACGATCGCTCAGAAGTTTGAGTTGAAGAATTTCTCTTGCCACGTACCGAGAAACCATTCAAGACCCGTACGTTCAAGTATAGAGACCCTCCGAGACCCAGCCAAGGAACCCGAGGATACTCACCGCATAGGATACCAGACCGTTAGTCGCCATTCCATTCACCTGACGTCGTCAAAGTTAACAAGTCAAGATGGACGAGCGAGCCATCGACCTCCGTTTTCTTTACCTGCTGTGCCACGATCGTCGACCGTCACGGACCCTCTGCTTATTCAAGATATGACAACCGACCCGCATATTCAGCCTACGTACCCCAGTAATCGCCGCTAGGAGAATCCAATTATTATCCACTAAACAACCGAGCCGACGTACAAATCGAATGAGCCGACCACGTGACCATCGCCCGTATCCACTGCGAATCCATATCAATATACAGATCGCGCATCATCAAGTGGCACTATTGAGCCGTGCTTCGAGCATATAGTTTATACAAAAGGCACATCACAATATATAGAGAAGTTTAAGGACTAAACTTATAGAAAAACATTAGAAGATCATAGAAAGTTAATACTTCTACAAATATTGGAGAAGAATTGATATCTTAGCAATAATACTAATTAATAGAACCCTTTTATAAATATCAGAACATCTTTACTATAGACTATGGTAATCTGTCATGCAATCCATCATATTTTTATAGTATAATTATAGAAAGTGCAGCAATTATCTGACAAAAGCCATTGTAGTAGGCCACAGAAATCATACCATTCGAAATTGCCACTTAGCCATATACCATATCAAGTGCACTAAGCAACCAAAACTGCTTTACTGCACCAACTTGTATAATTAACCAGACATACCAAAAGAGGATGTTTACCCATACAGGACCTATATACTGTATAGCATCTGTACACTGTACAGCACCTGAACACTTGTACCAGAACAGAAACACCTGATATAAATAGCACTCTATAATTAGCCAGATAGCAACTAAGGTAGCAATCACAATGTATAAAATACCCTAGAAACAAGAGTGAATAAACCTCAGTCTGAAATTGAAACCAAAAGCAAAAGACAAGTCTGCCTACATCACTTTGAGGGATATGCCTGCCAAAAGCCACTTGATTTTAAAAATTGGATTGCAACACTTAGGAGAAACACCCACTCTAGAGCCTCTTCTAGGAGATTGTGAGCAACTGATACCTCATTTCTACTCTGGTCCACTTTCTGATACAAAGAAGTTTGTCAAGAGAAGTCTGCCATTTTTGTTCAAGTCTGCTGCTTAAGGAATAAGCTGCCATTTTCAAGTCCATTTTCAAGAAGTCCACCAACTTTTATCTGCCAATCCGCCACATACCGCCGATCTGCCAGTTTAAGTCTGCCTCTCAAAGCCAGTCAATTGACATAACTTTGAAGCCTAAGTCTTGCCGTCATATTTTATCCACCAATCCACTGCATTCTGCCGATCTGCATTGTTCGTCCACATCATTCTACATTTTGTTTGCTGATCCGCCATGTAATGCCGATCTGCCTCATCCTAGTCTACATCATTCATCCACATCGTTCGAGCCTATGCTGCCCAAGTCCACCTTGTTCCAACCACTTAATTCAATCTGCATAGCTCTAAGAAATCCACGTCAATTAAGGAAACCCGATCACCAGTCTCCCTAATTAGCATACAAGTTCACTGTCATGCCTGTATCCAGAGCCCGTACCCTTTAAGGAATAACTGATTGCCCAATTCCCAGAGAGCCCGCGCTCATAAGGAAATCTGCCAAATTCACCATATACAAGATTGCCCGTATCATACAAATTAGCCCACACTCCTAAGGAAATTCGCCAAATTCGCTGTACATAAGATTGCCTGTGTCACACAAATTAGTCCACTGCTCCAGAAGGAAATCCATTCACATGCACAATCTAAGAATGCTGTCAAATTAGGAAATCGCATACAGAAAAGTCTCCAGCTGTTGAATATTATACCACTAGACACCAACAAGGAACCTATACATATTATCTGAACATTTTGTTGCTTTTTAACAAAGTAACTGGGGGCTCAAGCCAATCTACACAGCCACCCAACCTTGTAATTTGCCTCTATTAAGCCAGGCATGTTACATTTGGGAGCTCAACTGAGAAGATTACAAACCAGCAATCTATGTGACTTTTCAGCTCACAGAACCCAACCTTCAACCTGGAGACCAGCACCACTGCAACCTTTGATACAGTACCAATTTCAGCCACCACAGGAGAAGAAATTCCAGCTCTACAAAGTTTTTGGACAGGAAGAGAAATAATTAACTCTAGAATCAGATATCACTCAGCATCAGAAGGATCTGACATTGCAGAAGCCAGTACTGTATGAAATCCTCCACCAGTACCACCAGCAGATTTACCAACCAGAGATTTTGATGAGCTCACACCAGATGAAGTAGATAATATCAATCAAGACTTTGACAATCTCATCCAAGACCTCAACAATTATCTTGAAAGATTCCCTCCAAGAGTCTTCCCTGATCTACCCAGACCAGTGATCCCAGTCCAAAGAACTCAACCTACAAGACTCCCCAGAATAGTACTGAGAAGAGTACCATCTCTCAGATCTTCTGCACTGTCAAGCTCATATTCATCAATAGCCAAAAACTCAGAATCAGAGCCAGAAATCAAAACAGAGTCAGAAGACAGTAAAGATGAAATGGGTACAATACTATCTACATTTGCAGGATACCTAGAGGAGGATCCAAGAGAATTTATAGAGGTAATTGAAGGAATAGCAGCCCTGAGAGATTTGTCAACAGAAAAGATGAATCAATGTCTTCAAGACACAATTGAGAGAACCAGCCAAAGGCATCTTCACCAGAACTGCAAATGATATCAACACAGACCTAGGAGATGTCATGGAGAATGCAAGATCAGAAGAAGAACAATATAAGGCTATGCAACACTGGATCATTCAAAAGTATGCAGGAAATGAAACCCATCACAAAGCTCAAGAATCCATTATGGGAATGAAGATGAACCTTGGAGAATCCCCAAGGGCATTCTTCACTAGAATCCAGAAGAGAATGCATGCTGCTGGATTCAATGCTGTCAATTAAAACATCATTGGTCCAATGACCTTCATGAATGGAATTCCTCCCAATATTGCTCAATATGTCTGAACCCTAGGTATCAGGAAGCCTAAAGAGCAAGTAGATGCAGCCCAAGGATACTTTAATGTCAAGCAAGGAACCACCTGGACTGATAGACAAGGAAGACCTCTTGGTCAAGGCTCAGCAAAGAATCCTTCAAGGAGAATCAAAAGGAGAAAAGCCTACCAAAGAATGGAAGAAGGACAAGAATGAGATTCAAGACCTCAATTCGAAAGTAGACAGACTGGTTAGCCAGATTGAAAGGCTCACCACACACGAAAATTGGAATTACCAGCCAAGGTATCCCCCTCAAGAAAATCGGAACTACCAGCCAAGGTACCCCCCATGCAAAAATCGGAATTACCAGAGGAACTACCCATCCTCTGATAGTCGAAACTATCCTTCAAGAGACAGAGCAGAGATCCAATGCTACAAGTGTGGACAGCAAGGACACTATGCTCCTGAATACAACAACCAAGGCTGCTCAAGAAATTCTCAACCAAATTGAAAGGATGCTCGCAATAAGAGGACAGAAGCTCACTCAGTAGAAGACTATGAGCAGAGTGACAGTGAAGAATATAGTGACCTGGACCTGTACCCAACCAAGGCTGAATATGAAGAAACAGTCTATCCAATAGAAAAAAGGAAGAGAGCAGTAGGCCGCCCCCAAGCAATTGAGAAGCCACCAAAAGAACCAGCAAAAGAATCATTCGAAATGAAGATGAAAAAGAGCAGGTTGTTACACCTCCCCATTCTCCTTCACCCTTCACCCCTGGAGCCACCATCAATGGAGAAGATCCTCTACCAGAATCTACTGATAAAGATATAGAAGAATAACCAGAATTGGAAACCAAGACTTCTAAGTCCAAGAAGAAATACATCCCAAAGACCATGCCCTGGGATATCTACAATGAAGCCTGAAAGAAGATCCAAGAAGCCAAGATGGAAGTTCCACTCTTGCAGTTCCTTCAACTAACACCTGCTGGAGTAAGGAATAAGTTGCTGCAAACCACTAGGTCCTATACAGGAAGAGTCCTCATCCCTCAAGAAGAACCAGCAACCCCAGCAGTACAAGCTGCAGAAAGGCATGTCAGCACCTATCTGTTTGGAGAAATCAGAGGCCAAAAGGCGAAAATCCTTATTGACACAGGAGCAGCTGTATGTGTCATTGCAAAGAAATTCCTGGACAGCATTCAATGGCCCATTGACAGACCCTCTAGCCTCAGCATCATAGTAGCAGATGGTGCACGAACTCAGCCCTTGGGAGAAGTTCAAACCATCACCATCACTCTTAGACACATTCAGTTTGCCATCCCCAAGGCAGTTGTGACTGAAGCTGTCACCTATAATATGATCCTTGGTACCAATTAGATGAAGTAGATGAATGAAGATGTCAATATTGGTCAACAAGTACTCAAATTCGACTACAGAGAAAAGAAGAACCAAGTCAAGGTCACCAGCTTTGAGTCATTAAAGAAAAAGAAGAAGGTGACTATTCAAGAAGAATATGCCAGTAGTGAAGAATCTACTACAGAAGAAGAAGAAAAGGACTCCGAAAATGACAATGACCCCAGACTGAGGCCCCAAATTAATATGGTAGAAGACAGACCAGAAGACAATGTGTGAGCACAAAACACTATACCCATTACAATTGGAGCCATTGTTAGAGAAGCCAGAGGATGCACCAAATGCCTCCAAAGACAGAAATGCAAGAAATACTCATTCAGACATGTGGGAACTCGAAAAAGCCCAGGCACTACATGCACTGAATGCAGGAGAAGGAAGAAGAGATGCCTCCACAACACTCAGCTGAAAAGCTATGCACCAGTCATGCCCAACCCCGAAATTGAAGCAGCTGAAATTCAAGCAATTTGGGACCAGTCTCCAGAAGAAGAAGATGACAGCATTTCTGGAAATGAAGAGCTCCCCACAGTTGATTCATGGGATAATCCGAATTGAGAACCTCAAGAAGGAGAAGACAACACCCCCTGGAGTGAAGAAGAAGCAGGACCCAGCTCACAGCCAGTTATCCCAAGGCCTGAAACTCACCAGGAAAGAGCCTTCTGAATAGGCAAATGCCCTCATCAAGTCGTTTTCCATTCACCAAGAGACTACTGCTATCAATGCCATATATTGGACCAGTAAGCCAGACAGTCTATTGAAAAAGAATCACCAAAAATCATTGCAGAAGGAACCTCATTTCAAGAATCTTTTACCTCACTTGTAAAAAGAAGACATGGAGTTGGATTCTACACCCAGACAGAAGTGAAGCCCCTCTCTACTCTCCCACCAAAGTATGATGTAAATGGATGCAGATTCCCAAAGCTAGGAGAAATCAAAGAAAGAAAGAAATACTTCCAAGTTATGAGATATTGCCATTATGGAAAGCATCCAAGATGCTGGCCTTGCCAATATGAAAAGATACATCTCAGCAAGGATGTGATTGTGCACACACTCAAGAGAGGAGATGACTGAGCCAAGATTCGAAAGGAGAAAAAGAAGAAACCTATGAGAAAGGTTCTCAAAATATATGACCTAAGAGAAGATATTCTAGCTCTCATTTTTCATGCAATCTGCTAAGGATGGATAAATGATGCTATCAATTTCATGGAAGCCTTGAACCCCACTGGAAAAGGAGGAATCAATTACCTTCAAGACCCCTCTACTGGAGCAAGATGGCCACACCTAGATATCAGAGGTTGGAAATCTAATGCCATAGGAGCCTCAGCCCATGGACAGCCTATACTTGGCAAGAATATTGCACAGTACACCCTACTTCATCCCAATGCAATTCTACCCAAGAAGGCACACCAAGAAGACATTGGCTATGATCTCAGCAGTCTTTATGACACTACCATGGGCCCCAAAAGTCAAAGCTCATCAGAACCAGTATTGCCATGCAACCATCCAAAGGAACTTACATCCAGTTGACCTCAAGGTCTGGACTAGTCCTTGAAGGACTTTTTACTGAAGGACAAACCATTGATCCAGGATACATAGACAAAATCAAGGTCATTTTAAGAAATGAAAGTAGTGAATGGATTCAAATCAACAGAGGAGACAAAATTATGCAGGCAGTCTTCCTTGAATACAAGATCTCTCAGCTGCAAGAAGTACCCAAGCTCACTCAAGAAATCAGACAAACCAAAGGATTTGGAAGCTCAGATAAGAAGGAAGTACATCTCCAAGTCAGCCAATTCAAAGCAAATACTCCTCAGCAAGTTTTCTGCCAACCAGTAAAGCTCCACAAGAACCTCATCCTTAAGCCAGAAGAGCAAACTACCATCGAAATCTTTGCACTGCCAGACCCCAGGAATCTTTTCTTTGAATCCAATGAAGAAATCTGAAATCTGTACATAGAAGAGTACACCTTCCCTGACAAGATGAATCCAGTACACTCCCGAGCAACCAACACAAGCTGGGACAACATCATCCTGCCAAAAGGAACTATCATTGGATACCTTGTGCCTTACCTTAACCAAACACACAGAGAAGTGTATGAATTAAACTTACAGAAAAATGGCAAAAGGTCACAGAAGAAAGGAAAGGCCCCTCTGCGACCCAGGAGACAGTGAAGCCTTCCACAAATATTGGAGAAGAATTGACACCTCAGCAACAAAAACAATTGACCAAACTCCTTCATAAATATCAGGACATCTTCACTACAGACTATAGCAACCTGCCATACAACCCATCATACTACCACAGTATAAATACAGGAAATGCAACATCCATCCAACAGAAACCATACAGAATACCCCACCACTTGAAGACTTTTGAAAAAGAACACATATAGGAACTCTTAGACAATGTAGTCATCCGACCCTCTACCAGCCCTTGGGCTAGCCCTATACTTATAGTACCAAAGAAAGAAGGATGGAGACTTATTGTAGACTTCAGGAAACTCAACACACTAACTGAAAAAGATGCATACCCCTTGCTCTGAATTGATGACCTCCTGGACCAGCTACAAAATGCAAGATACTTCAGCAGTATGGACCTATTCACAGGATTTCATGAGATATCAATGGACTCCAAAGACATTCAAAAGACAGCTTTCCTTGCCCTAGGAAAATTGTTTGAGTACCTCTGAATGCCTTTTGGACTCTGCAATGCACTCCCAACATTTTAGTGAA
Source organism: Jimgerdemannia lactiflua (assembly GCA_003951145.1). Classification (NCBI taxonomy): domain Eukaryota; kingdom Fungi; phylum Mucoromycota; class Endogonomycetes; order Endogonales; family Endogonaceae; genus Jimgerdemannia; species Jimgerdemannia lactiflua. The sequence goes on along the minus strand of RQIL01016332.1, from coordinate 12,231 downwards.
TGATGAACTCAGTATGTGCTCCTCTTATCCACTACTGCCTAATTGTTTATGTGGATGATTCCAACATCTACTCAGCAAATTTCAAAGACCACCTGCAAGACCTTGAGGAGTTTTTCAAACTCACCTGGCAAAACCACCTGAGACTCAACTCAAAGAAGTGCTACTTAGGCAAACAGAAGCTTGAATTCCTTGAATTCCTAGTCTCTAAAGATGGAATACATGCAGACCCCAAGAAGATTGAAAAAGTCAACAACTTCCCTGTTCTCAAGACCCCAAAGGAAGTCCTGTCCTTTCTGATGCTTGCATCTTACTACAGAAGATTTATCAAGGGATTTGCTGAAATCTCTGCCCCAATCCGAACCTTGCTGAAGAAAGGAGTACCATTTGAATGGAAAGAACTATAAGAAGAAGCCTTCTGAAAACTACAACACTGCCTGATCTCAGCACCTATCCTAGTCAGACCAGATCTATAGAAGCCTTTCATTCTGTATACTGATGCATCTAAGAATGGGCTCAGAGCTATTCTTGCACAAGAAGGACCTGACAAACAGCACCATGTAATAGCTTGTGCAAGCAGAGTCACCAACAAGCAGCAGACCAACTATGGGAGCACCAAATTGGAATGCCTTGCAGTCATATAGACAGTCACTCTGTTCAAACATTACCTCATAGAAAGAAAGTTCACTCTGATCACAGACCATGCAGCTCTCAAATGGTTACTGTACCAAAAAGACCCTACTGGAATCCTTGCCTGATAGATCCATATCCTCCAAGATTACAAAATTAACATCATCCACAAAGCAGGAAGAACTCACAACAATATTGATGTTCTCTCCTACATGATCCAATGAACCAAAGGAAGGGTGTACCTCGGAACTGCACTCTCAAAGAAGTTTTCATAACCATCAAGGAGCAAGAAGATCTCATCTGACAAGAATACAAGAAAGCCCACCAAGGACAGACAAGTACAGAAGACAAGATTCAAGAACAATATCAACATTGGACCCACCTCAGAACACAAGTCCAAGACATCATCCAAAAATGTGACACCTGCCAGAAGTATCAAGAAAAGAAGAACTATCAAGCCCCTTTGCAACCAATTCCCCCACCCACTCACATCTTCCAAAGATGGGGAGTAGATGTAATTGGACCCCTGCCAGTAACACCAAAATGAAACAAATATATCCTAGTATTTGTTGAACATCTGACCAAATGGCCCAAAGCATACCCCATGGAGATTGCAGATGCCCTGACTATTGTTGGACACCTTCATAACCTCTCCCTTCAATATGGACTTTCTGAAGAACTCATCTCTGACCAAGGAACTGAATTTGTAAACAACATAATCTCAAGTTATGCACGAATTCATAGGATCCACCTGAAAAGGACTACCTCTTATCATCTGCAGACTAATGGAATGACTGAAAAAATGAACCAGACCATCAAGAAAGGACTTGCCAAGGTCAATCCTACCAATTGGGATCTCTGCTTACCCAAAATCCTGTGGGAAATCTGAAATACCCCTGCTGCCTCCACCAAACAGAAGCTCTTCAAAATAATGTTTGCCAAGAAAACCAGAACTGCTGACCATGAGAACCTCAGAAAGCTTCTTAAAAAAGAAGATCAGCTGTGAAAAGATGCCTGAAACCAGATTATCAAGATCCAGGAAAGACAAAAGAAGTATTATGACTAGAAACAGAAGGATCAGAAGATCAAGATTGGAGATCAAGTCTTAGTTTGGAGAAGTATGATTGAAATAAACTTTGCCGCCAAACTGGAGCCAAAATGAAAAGGACCATATCTTATACACAACATCAGAGGAACCAATATCTATATAAGAGGTATGGATGGATGAATCTTGAGAGCTCCAGTTCATATCAACCACCTCAAGATTTATCTGCACAAACCATAACTCAGAGAATAGACTAGTGCCTCCAGACCCTTATCCTCAGTTCATTTCAATCACTACCAATTCCCCTACCCCTATTCTGAGAAATCAATAGAAATGCTCTTCAAAAGATCCAGATTCACCAAGAGAATCTTATCCTGGCCAGACATCTACTGCAAGTCCACTAGCTCCAAGCATACTATACAATTGGTGAACAACTATAGAACCTTCTAGCTCCTGAGCAGACCTATATCAGAAACACCACTGGTCTAACAAAAAGAGATACCATTGCTGCAGATAGACTCTACACAATCTAAAAACAAAACATCACTGCCCTGATATAAGCCCAGTTCTCCTTATATGACATTCAGAAAATGAACTCAGCCACCTACCAGAGCATCATCCACTTGTTGAAATCCTGTTCCCAGAGGAAGAAGAAGAACCCATAGAATAGAGTAATCCAAACACAGATGAAGATAATAGTGAAGATATTGATGCCATAGATGCTTATGGTTATTGGAATGATAACTAAAGAACAGTCTGGAACAGACCATCCTTTAGTGGGGGCTGATATAGTAGGCCACAGAAATCGTACCATTCGAAATTGCCACTTAGCCATATACCATATCAAGTGCACTAAGCAACTAAGACTGCTTTACTGTGCCAACTTATATAAATAACCAGACATACCAAAAGAGGATATTTACCCATACAGGACCTGTACACTGTATACTGTACAGCACCTGAACACTTGTACTAGAACAGAAACACCTGATATAAATAGTACTCTATAATTAGCCAGATAGCAACCAAGGTAGCAACCACAATGTATAAAATACCTCAGAGATAAGAGTGAATAAACCTCAGTCCAAAATTGAAACCAAAAGCAAAAGACAAGTCTGCCTACAATACTTTGAGGGATATGCCTGCTAAAAGCCACTTGATCCTAAAGATTGGATTGCAACACTTAGGAGAAATGCCCACTCTAGAGCCTCTTCTAGGAGATTGTGAGCAACTGGTACATCATTTCTACTCCAGTCCACTTTCCGATACAAAGAAGTTCACCTTGCCATCTTCTCCTCCTTCGACATCTGCTTGCCCTCCTCAAATACTGCCTGCCAATGACCTGCAAGCCCCACCCATATCACCAATGCCCACCCCAGCATGAGCCATTCATTGTCCACTCCCCCCCAGCATCCTCATCTTTAACACCTCCCATTGACCAGTACCCCAACTCCTGTAGCACTCACCCAAACTATCCCCCACTCCTTCCCAGAACCCATCCAGCATCTCATACTCTCTAAGCCAGTGTTCTGGGGTCTGTACCACCCCCCCCTCCTGCCCCACTCCCTGACACTCCTCACACTCGAAGGTCCCCCCTGGGACCAGATGACCTGACCTGAAGTTCAACATCACATTTCGCCTCAGAACCCTCCACTACACTACCCAGAACTTGGGCAGCAACTACTTCTTCATCTCCCTACCCCAGGTCCACAGTCCTCTCCAGTCCCACTCCTCACTAATCCTCACTCGCTGCCACTCTTCTAGCCAAAGGTCCTGCCCCGGCCCACCCTGACTCTCCACTCCATCACCTAGGTTAAAGTCTATCACCAGCACTCCCCCCAACAGCAGTCTATGCCACTGCCACCCTCCTCCCCCCAGCTGCTCTGCCACAGTATAACCCTTCCACCTTATGCCAATTCTATATACTCCCTCAGCCACCCCCTACCAGAACCCCCTATACCGGAGTCTTCGGCTATCTCCCCTCTCCACCAATGTTGAAAGGTCCCCAGAAGACTCCCAGGGGGCAAACCTCACCTGCCACACCTTCTGCATAAGTGGGACCCATCCACCTCCTTTCAGTATTGCCACTCTCTTCAATCACCAAGCATGCAAGCAATGCAGATGCTTTGGGAAATCCACCAGACCCAGGCCCCCCCTCTCCACCATTGCCAATATCTCCTACTTAATATGACTTCAGCAGTCAGCCCAGATCCACTCTCATGCTATTTCAACAGTCTCTTGACCACTTATGCCAGAAAGTCCAAATGGTATGCCAAATACCATAACTTCAGCATCTAGTAAATATTCAAGATAGTCACCCTGCCAGCCAAAGAGATGTGTCACCCTCCTCAGCTCCAAAGCACATCACCCCACACTTCCACCTTGGCCACCCACCAGGCCTTTGGCAGGACTGACCCATACACTGAGAGAAAGATCCCCAGGTACCATATGGTCTCTCCAGGGGGACAATTGTTCTAATAATGTCCCCTCAAACCAGATCATTCCCCAAGACCATTGTTTCACACTTGTGCCAGTTCAACTTCTGCTCAGAGCACTGCTCATACCACCCTACAGCCTTCTTAAGCTCTGCCACATCTGCAATGGTGCCTAGTCCTACCACCATATCATCTGCAAAGGCCCCCAATTTCCAATTCAAACCCAGTACCATCAGCCCCTCAACTCTTCTTCTGACTCTGTCCAACAATGGCTCTAAAGACAGAGCATACAAAATGGGTGACAGGGGGTCCCCCTGGGGAACCCCCCACCCAAGAAAGGTGGCAGCTCCCCTGTGTCCATTCACCATGATTGCTGCCTGACTATTCTCGAGAAGGCAGACAATTGCATCCCCCAGCTCCTCAGTAATCCCAATTTGCTCTAGTACCTTCCTCAGCCAGACTTGCCACACCTGATCATAAGCCTTCTCTTGGTCCAAAAAGACCAACCTACCATCTACTCCAGTAGTCCTCACCTCTTTGATGACTCCATGCACCCATACCATACCATCTCTAATCAACTATCCCCCCACAAATCCTTGCTGCTCTTCCCCTAGGACCTTTTGTGCTACTATCTGCAGTCTTGCTACCAACACCTTCATGACCAACTTCCTGTCCATGTCCAAAAGCATGATTGGCTGCCAATTCTTCCAGTCCTCCCTCTGCCCCTTATTCTTGTACAAAAGTGCCACCAGCCCCAGCTTCTGGCCCCCCAGCCAAGACCCAGACCCAATCACCTCATTGCACATATCTCTCATTTCCTGGCACACCTCCTCTACCTTCAACATCTTCTTCCAGAAGTCCCATGGCAGCCCATCCTCCCCAGGGGCTATTCCCGACTTAGTAAAAGCCAGGACCTGCAGAATCTCCTCCTTCCTCACTGGTCTCATCAATTCCTCTAACCCCTCCACCTCTGGGGGGCACCAGTCTTCCAAGCACTTCGCAATGGTCCCACCATCTGCCCCACCCTCCTCCTCGCTCCACAGCTTCTCCCAATGACTCTTAAGCTCCCCTAGGATCTCCTGGACCCCAGTCACCATGCATCCATCTCCTCCAATGATTCCTTCCCACCTCTGCTTCACTCTTCTTGCCCTCAGCAATCTAGAGAGGTACTTGGATGGCCTCTCTCCTTCCTCCAGCCCCTGCCACCTGAGCCTCACCACCATGCCCTGCACCTGGCTCTCCTCTTCTAACCTCCAGACCTCCTTCAGCTCCTGAATCTCCAACCTCACTCTTGCCTTCCACCAATCCTCCTGCTCTTCCTCTCCCCTAATCTCTCTCAATTCTGACCATTGCCATAATAGCTGCTCCATTCTATGGGATGCCCACTTCCCCTTCATTCACTGGAGTCTCCTCTTCTGCTTCCCAGCCTCACCCCAGTACATCCTTGCTGCCTCCTTCACTTTCAACCACTGGAGCCCCACTGGAGCCCCCTCCTCTCTCCATCTCAGCATGCTAGACACCAACTCTTCCTCTCATCTCTCCCACAGATCCCCATCTGATAGTAAAGCGCAATTGAGCTGCCAATGTCCAGGCCCCTCCCCACTACCCCCAAAGTTCCCCTGCCCCAGCATCCCTCAATGGTCCAACCAAGGGCACCAGACCACCCCAAGTTCCTGCTAGACATCCTCTCTCCAGCAGTCAGCCAAAAGCACTCAATCAATCCTTGTTTCTAGGCTATCAACCCAATGGGTGAAAACTGTTGAGATTACAGATTGCAACTCGATATAGCACTTGATATAGATAATTTGTGGTGCAGTGGCATTGGGGTGACATCATCAACAAATGTGTAAAAGCGCGTTACTTGAGTAATCAATAAAAATCTCTCTCCTATTCCTCCTAAAGTTCACAACAGAGGTTATGAGCCCTGGTTAGCAGATAATATATATACCTCTTTAACATACACTACACTACAACATATGAAGATGTCAAACTCTGGAAGCCCAAGCTCAAGTACTGTGGCGCCAAGCCTGCCTAGTAGCACAAGCCTAATAGATACTGGCTTGGGTACTACAGCCCCTCCAGTGGGTAACACAGCACCTCCGGCGATTGCTCTGGTGGCAGCTACGACGACAAGAAGGATGATTCCTGTCTTCAACGGTAAGGATTATGCCATATGGGTATACTATATGAAGAATCTCTTGGAGGAATGTGGTCTAGAGAACTATTGGAAGCCACAGGCGCAAGTAATGAGATACGACCCAGTGAAGGATCACAAGGCGTTAAGGGAGATCACATTCACTCTATCGAATGAGCAAATGAAACTTATTATGAATGCTATGATGGCAAATAAAGCCTGGGAGACTCTACACAATCACCATCATTAAGCATCCACGTCCAACAGATTCTATCTGAAGGAACAATTATTTACTCTATGGATGAAGCCCAAGAAGAGCATTCAAGAATATGCCAACCATGTCAATGATCTGACAAATCAGGTAAACTCACTTTCTATGCTGGCAGACCTCATCAGGGAGGAAGACAAGGTCCTGGCTCTTATACGAGGCCTCCCAGATGTGTATAACATGGTTGTGTCTGCTATGCAGGAATCCGATAAGCTTTCGGACTATAAGTATGTCATTATGAGCCTATTAAATGATGAATCGAGGCAGAACAATGGTGCAAACGAAGACTACAATGAGAAAGCATTTTACAGTGCATATGGTCAAGGCAAAGGAAAGCAAGGCAAAGGACAAGGATAACAACATGACAGTCAACGTGATGGACAATGCAATGGTCAACATTCCAAATTCGGTGGCAAGTGCTTCTACTGCGACAAGCCTGGACATTACGTCCAAGACTGCAATCTTAAAAGGAAAGAAAAGGGAGATCAACGCGGTCAGGTGAATGTCGTGGACACCAACAATCAGAGTGGTGATGGGATGTTCTTCACGGAGGCAGAGAGCAGCCAACATGCAAATGTAAGCATGAGTGCTAACATTTGCAGTGAAGAAGTTTGGCTCATAGACTCCAGTGTAACGCAATATATAACAGTACACCACGAGTGGTTCTCTACATACAAGAAGTTTGGCTCATAGACTCCAGTGTAACGCAATATATAACAGTACACCACGAGTGGTTCTCTACATACAAGAAGTTTGAGCATCCCATACCTATCAAGCTAGGTGACAACAATGTAATCTATGCTCAGGACAAAGGAAATGTCAGCATACATCTGCACGAAAAGGTCAAAGAACCCTCAGGTACCTTTGCAGATGTACTATATGCTCTGGATATAAGCAAAAATCTCTTCTTGATAGGACGAATGATGGCTTGAGGAGACAAAGGAGTTAACATATGTCCAAATGGCGTAACGGTAATCAATCTAAAGAACATTAAAGAATTAATGTATATGTCAAAAAGAGGGAACCTTTACGCAATCAACGGCATGTCAAACAGTACATCGGCACATTCCGCAATGACAAATGACACCTGGTGTGTATGGCATGAACGGTTAGGACACATTGGCCAGACAAGCTTAGAATGGATGATGAGAAATAGCTCGGTGAAAGGATTGCCAAACTGTATATCTCTGAACTTCTTTTGTGATGACTGCGCAGCAAATAAGGCTTCTCGGAGGTCTTTTCAGGAATGGACGAAATGAGTGAGTGGCATACTCGATCTTATACATATGGACATCTGCAGTCCCATGCGTACATCATCACATTCCGGGAAGAAGTATTTTATTACTTTCATCGATGATTACACTCATAAGGCCCACGTGTACTTCCTCTCAGCAAAGAGTGAAGCATTCGAAAAATTCATAGAATTCAAGGCAAGCATGGAGAACAATATGAAACATCAGATAAGGATGCTACGCTTGGATAACGAGACAGAATACATAAACAAGTCCTTCAAACAATTCTTAAAAGAGCATGGAATACGACATACTAGAATAGCTCTCTATACTCTGCAACAAAACGGCATGGCAGAATGGTTCAATCGTATGATCATCGAGATGGCCTGAACGATGATAAATGCAGCTGGTTTGCCGCAATCCTTCTGGGCCGAAGCATTGAACATGGTGGTATATATACGCAATTGATACATTTCTCAAGCTTTAACCAAAGAGAGCAGCATACAGTCTAAATTTGATAATCTTACTCCAGAAGAACTATGGAGTGGATCCAAGCCCGATGTCTTGCACTTACGGACATTCAGAAGTGAAGCCTATGTATTGGACAAAGGCGGAAATAGAGGAAAATTCAAGCCTAAGGCAGATAGACATATATTCCTTGGATATGATGGATCAGTATATAGACTGTGGAATTTGCAAAGGCATGGTGTAATCATCTCTCACGATGTTCAATTCAAAGAAAAAGCAAAGGAGAGCTACGTGGAAATTCCTATACCCATATTCAGTATACTAATGGTGAATGGAACTATGCTGATGGTGAATGCAACTACACCGATGATTGGGATCCCAGCAATGGCAATGGCAATACAACCTATGCCTACGAGATCAACAGCGCAAGTACCTACGAGACTTCCTGAACCGAGAATTACGGAGATCACAGATAACGAAGAAGATGACATCTCTCCGAAGGGTAAGAAAAAGCACAAGTCTGGGATGGATAACGAAGTCCAAGCAGATCTGGGAAATTATTAGAGCCCACCCAAGTTATCTCATCGCAAGCAGCATCATGTGAACTATGCTTGCGAATGCACTTACATAGCAACAACTGGTGAGCTGGCACACTATGATGAAGCCATTCATTCAGATGATAAAAAGGAATAGAAAGAGGCTATAGATGAGGAGTATGGCTCACTCATCGAGAACAATATGTGGGATTTGGTCCCTCTTCTGGCAAATTGACAAGCTATAGAATCCTGATGGATATATAAGATCAAGCACAATAGCAATAATGGCATAGAATGATACAAGGCCTGATTCGTGGCAAAGGGGTATTTGCAAGACTTTGGAATCGACTACGATGAGACATTTTCCCTGGTATTCAAGCTTACTTCGCTTAGGATACTTCTTGCAATTAGAGCTAAGTTCAATTATGAGATATATCAAATGAATGTTAAGACAGCCTTTCTAAATGGAGACATGGATACAGAACTATATGTCCATCAACCACAAGAATACAAACTCTATAACAATGGAAAAGAGTTAGTATGCTGATTATGCAAAGACCTCTATGGCATAAAACAAGTGGCGAGGCTATGGAATTGAAAGATCGATGATTATCTCATAGAATAAAACGGATTCAAATGATACAAGGCAGATCCATGCATATACACTCGTTATACATTCTCAGGAACAGTGTACATGGGAATCTGGGTCGATGATATCATTCTGGTTGGAACGATAAGTGTGATTAATGAAGTAAAGGCGGCACTATGCAAGAAGTTCAAGATGATAGATATGAGTGATGTGTCTTTCCTTTTGGGGATATCCATCATACATGACAGGAATGCACGTACTATACACCTAAGCCAAGAAGCCTATATTTAGACAATACTTGAGCAATTTGGCATGAGCGAGTGTAAGCCAGTCAGAACACCTATGGAGATGTCTGTAAGACTAAAGAAGTCTGATACATCCAATAACGACATCCCCTATCAATAAGCAGTGGGATCCCTTATGTATCTTATGCTCAGGACGAGACCTGATCTATCATATGCAATCAACAAGGTAGTGCAATATGTATCATGCTATGACAATTTGCATTGGATGGCAATTAAGCACATATTCAGATACATTAAAGGTACAAGGAGCTATATGCTCAATTTGGGTGATAAAGGAGTTAAAAGGGTAAGCAGAAGTACTGTCACAGTAAGCCTTTCCGGCATGTGTGATGCCAATTGGGCTGGCGATTTGGATGACAGAAGGTCTATGATAGGATACTTCTTTCATCTTAATGACGGTGGAGCCATTTCATGGCAAACTCATAAGCAATCATCAGTGGCGACGTCGTCTATGTAAGTGGAATATCAAGTGTTGTCTACAGCAACGAAGGAAGCCATCTGGCTTCATGAACTGCTAAAAGATCTGAGATTTCCTCAGGAGTCTACGACTATATGACAGGATAACCAATCTACCATTGCTTTGGTGAAGAATCCTATATTCATGCAAGGACCAAGCATATTGATATACAGCACCATTACATACGAGAATGCGTTAAAAATGAAACTATATGCCTGATATACACACCCACAGAGCAAATGACAGCAGATTCGATGATGAAAGCTCTTCCAAAGGCAAAGTTTGATTTTTCCATGCAAGGAATGGGTATTATGACAAATGATGGGTAAAATGGCAATGAATGATGGGTAAAAATGAATATTACAGCAAATGACAAGTAGAGTGAGTATTACGGCAAATATTATGTATAATGGAAACCTATAACATTGCTCAGGATTTCCATTTTTCACTACTTCTTTTACCTATTTTTATGCTTATAAGTGGGGAATTTCGACCTTTTTCGGTCATCTAGATAGTATCCCATTGGTAATGTTTTGTTTTGCTTAGCTGGAGCTTGATTTAGTTCTTTATCTCATTGAGCGGGAGTGTTGAGATTATAGGTGGCAACTTGATATAGCACTTGATATAGATAATTTGTAGTGCAGTGGCATTGGGGTGACATCATCAACAAATGCATAAAAGCGTATTACTTGAGTGATCAATAAAAATCTCTCTCCTATTCCTCCTAAAGTTCACAACACTCTCTATTCTCTAGTCCAGTCCTGTCTATCAAAGTCACCTTTACATCACACATTCTGCAGTAAGAACAGATCTGCCTCCAGATCCCTCAACTAAGAAAAAATATTCCATTGCTACACTGACCCTTATAGTCCATTGATATTCAGAGATAAAATGTAAGTTGTACTGTTTATCAGAAAATTTTTGTTGAGTATTCCATATCCTGCTCAGACTCTTCACAATTTCAGCTCAATATCTATCCATAACAAATCCATGAGATATTCATCTTCTATCTCAGCTTCCTTCCTTTCCTTCACCTCCAATACCACTAGTACTGCTCTATCAGCCTCATCAGCCTTCTCTTTCTGCTTCTCTCTATAATTCTAACAAAATTCCCACCATATCTTTGGTCCATTTCTCACCATCCAGCATCCCTCAACAATGTGTCCTGCTGCTCTTCTCAACTCAGCTTCTCTCAGAGCATCCACCTCTTACCTTTCCTCCTCCAACAGAATAGCCAGAACTTCCAACTGCAATTTTTCCACTATACTTACACTAGCTAAACATTATTGCCATATCTCCTCATCCATGATCCTAAAGTCAACTTCTGCCAATTTATTAGCTGCCAAATCCCCAAGCTTCTTCAATAACTACCTTACCACCAACTCTCCCTCTCTCAGAAGACCATGGCCTCTCCACCTCTAATTGACTGCTAGTTCCCTGAGAGCCCTCTTTCTCCTCTCCTTGACATCAACAAGCCCCTCCTCCTCAACTCCAATAACAATTCCTCCTCACTCTGCATCAGATACTTCAAACCAAACATTCTGTACTCTCTTTATAACAACATCCACCTCTTCAATCCCAACTCCCAGCTCACTGCTTGAGGGCTCTATCTATAAGTCCCTCACCTCCTCATCCTTATTGAGATCTCTAAAGAATTCTAGTTCATCCTCTTCATGATTTTTTTACTCCTAGGGGCATGCTGGGAAGACCCCAGACTTTCAGCAATCCCATTCAACTCCTTGTAACTCTCTAGCAGATCTCTCTGTCTGTGCCTCCCCTACATTCTCTCCTAAGCCTTTTATCCATTTGCACCTTCTTTGCCCTTCACCTCCTCCACCACTATCACATTCTCAAAGGCCTTCCAAGTCTTTGCCCTCTGTTCCACTACTCTATTTAGTTCCTATAGCACTATTGCTAAGTCCTCCTTCTCCTCTTCTGTCCCCTTCACTCTTGAGACCTTACACTCAAAGAACTCCCACTTCAGACTCTTGACCAATCCCCTGGCTTTCCTATTGCCTCCTTACCAGCTACCCTCAGCCTCACTTCAACATTGCCAGTCCTGAACTTCATCCCCTCTCACATCTGAAATCCTATGTCCACTACCTCTCCATACTCCTTTTTTTTTTTTTTTTTTT
>RQIL01016331.1:0-10637 GCA_003951145.1 Jimgerdemannia lactiflua | reverse complement strand
ACAATGGAGTCATCCGACCCTCTACCAGCCCTTGGGCCAGCCCTATACTTATAGTACCAAAGAAAGGAGGATGGAGACTAGTTGTAGACTTCAGGAAACTCAACACAGTAACCGAAAAAGATGCATACCCCTTGCCCTGAATTGATGACCTTCTGGACCAGCTACAAAATGCAAGATACTTCAGCAGTATGGATCTATTTGCAGGATTCCATGAGATACCAATGGACCCCAAAGACATTCAATAGACAGCTTTCCTTGCCCTAGGAAAATTGTTTGAGTACCTCTAAATGCCTTTTGGACTCTGCAATGTACCCCCAACCTTTCAGCAAATGATGAACTCAGTGTATGCCCCCCTTATCCACTACTGCCTGATTGTCTATGTGGATGATTCTAACATCTACTCAGCAAATTTCAAAGACCACCTGCGAGACCTTGAAGAGTTTTTCAAACTCACCTGACAAAACCACCTAAGACTCAACTCAAAGAAGTGCTACTTTGGCAAACAGAAGCTTGAATTTCTTGGATTCATAGTTTCTAAAGATGGAACACATGCAGACCCCAAGAAGATCGAAAAAGTCAACAACTTCCCTGTTCCCAAGACCCCAAAGGAAGCCTTATCCTTCCTGATGCTTACATCCTACTACAGAAGATTTATTAAGAGATTTGCCGAAATCTCTGCCCCAATCTGAATCTTGCTGAAGAAAGGAGTTCTGTTCCAATAGAAAGAACCACAAGAAGAAGCCTTCCAAAAACTACAACACTGCCTGACCTCAGCACCAATCCTAGTCTGACCAGATCTGTAGAAACCTTTTATTCTGTACACTGATATATCCAAGAATGGCCTTGGAGCAATCCTTGCACAAGAAGGACCTGACAAACAGCACCATGTGATAGCTTATGCAAGCAGAGCTACCAACAAGCAACAGACCAACTATGGGAGCACCAAATTGAAATGCCTTGCAGTCATATGAGCAGTCACCTTGTTCAAACATTACCTCATTGGAAGAAAGTTCACCCTGATTACAGACCACACAGCTCTCAAATGGTTACTGCACCGAAAAGACCCCACTGGAATCCTTGCCCGATGGATCCTTATCCTTCAAGATTATGAAATCAACATCATCCACAAAGTGGGAAGAACTCACAACAATGTTGATGTTCTTTCCCACATGACCCAATGAACCAAAGGAAGGGTGTACCTCAGAACTATACCCTCAAAGAAGTTCCCAAGACCATTAAGGAGTAAGAAGATCTCATCCGACAAGAACACCAGAAAGCCCACCAAGGACAGACAAATACAGAAGACAAGATTTAAAAAGATTATCAACATTGGCCCCACCTCAGAACACAAGTCCAAGACATTATCCAGAAGTGTGACATCTGCCAGAAGTATCAAGGAAAGAAGAACTATCAAGCCCCTCTGCAACCAATTCCCCCACCCACTCACATCTTTCAAAGATGGGGAGTAGATATAATTGGACCTCTGCCAGTAATACCAAAATGAAACAGATATATCCTAGTATTTGTTGAACATCTGACCAAATGGCCTGAAGCATACCCCATAGAGATTGCAGATGCCCTGACCATTGTTGGACACCTTCATGACCTCACCCACCAATATGGACCCCCTGAAGAACTTATCTCTGACTGAGGAACTGAATTTGTGAACAATATAATCTCAAGTTATGCACAAATTCATGGGATTCACCTGAAAAGGACCACCTCTTATCATCTGCAAACCAATGGAATGACTGAAAGAATGAACCAGACCATCAAGAAAGGACTTACTAAGGTTAATTCTACCAATTGGGATCTCTGCTTACCTGAAATCCTGTGGGAAATCCGAAACACCTCTGCTGCCTCAACCAAACAAAAGCCCTTCGAAATGATGTTTGCCAAGAAGACCAGAACTGCTGACCATAAGAACCTCAGAAAGCTTCTTGAAAAAGGAGATCAGCTCTGAAAAGATGCACAATACCAGATTATCAAGGCCCAGGAAAGACAAAAGAAGTATTATGACCAAAAGCAGAAGGATCAGAAGATCAAGATTGGAGATCAAGTCCTAGTTTGGAGAAGCATGATTGAAACAAACTTGCCACCAAACTGGAACCGAAATGGAAAGGACCATATCTTGTACACAACATCAGAGGAACCAACATCTATATAAGAAGCATGGATGAACAAATCTTGAGAACCCCAGTTCACATCAACCGCCTCAAGATTTACCTGCACAAACCATGACTCAGAGGATAGACCAGCACCTCCAGACCCTTATCCTTAGTTCATTCCAATCACTACCAATTCCCTTGCCCTTATTCTGAGAAATTAATGGGAATGCTCTCCAAAAGATCCAGATTCACCAAGAGAATCTTTTCCTGGCCAGATGCCTACTGCAAGTCCACCAGCTCCAGGCATATTATGCAATTGGTGAATAACTACAGAATCTTCCAGCTCCCGAATAGACCTACATCAGAAATACCACTGCTCTGACAAGAAGAGACACTATTGCCGCAGACAGACTTTATACAATCTACAAATGAAACATCACTGCCCTGATACAAGCTCAGTTCTCCTTGCATGACATCCAGAAAATGAACCCAGCCACCTACCAGAGCATCATCCACTATGTTGAAATACTGTTCCCAGAGGAAGAAGAAGAACCCATAGAATGGAGTGACCCAAACACAGATGAAGACAATGTTGAAGGTATTGATGCCAAAGATGCTTATGGTTATTGGAATGATGACTAAAGGATAGTCTGGGACAGACCATCCTTTAGTGGGGGCTGATGTAGTAGGCCACAGAAATCATATCATTCGAAATTGCCACTTAGTCATATACCATATCAAGTGCACTAAGCAACCAAGACTGCTTTACTGTGCCAACTTGTATAAATAACCAGACATACCAAAAGAAGATGTTTACCCATAAAGGACCTGTACACTGTACAGCATCTGTACATTGTACAGCACCTGAACACTTGTACTAGAACAGAAACACCTGATATAAATAGCACTCTATAATTAGCCAGATAGCAACCAGGTAGCAACCACAATGTATAAAATACCCCAGAGACAAGAGTGAATAAACCTCAGTCTGAAATTGAATCCAAAGCAAAAGTCAAGTCTGCCTACAACACTTTGAGAGATATGCCTGCCCAGAGTCACTTGGTCCAAGAAGGATTGCAACACTTAGGAGAAATGCCCACTCTAGAGCCTCTTCTAGGAGATTGTGAGCTTGGTTCTTCATTTCCACTCCAGTCCACTTTCGGATACAAAGAAGTCTTTGATTCGCTTGCCAGATAAGCCAGAAGTCTGCTGTTTTATTCAAGTTCACTGCCAGGAAAGGCTGCCATTTTCAATAGATCCGCCGCTTAAGGAATAAGCCGCCATTTTCAATCTGCTGATCCGCCGCATTCCACTGATCCACATTGTTCTACATTTTGTTCGCCGATCCGCCACGTAATGCTGATCCATCTTGTTCGTCCACATCAACCATCCACATCATCCACTAAACCATATTGTTCGAAGACCACACCTGAAGAGAAACCCGCTCATTTAGTTTGCTTGCATGATTAAGGAAACCCAATCGTCGGTCTCCCAAATTAGCATACAAGTTCGCTGTCACGCCAGCAGCCAGAACCCGCATCTTTAAGGAAACTGATCGCCAGATTCCCAGAGATTAAGGAAATCTGCCAAATTCACCATACACAAGATCGCCGAGTGACACGAAATTACCCACCATCGCTCAAGAAGGAAATCCATTCACATGCGCAACCCAAGAACACCACCAAATTAGGAAATCATACACAGAAAGTCTCCAGCTGTTGAATATTATACCACTAAACACCAGTATCAGCACTAACACCAGTACCAGACCTATATAATACCTGAACATTTTGTTGCTTTTTGACAAAGTAACTGGGGGCTCAAGCCAATCTACAATAGCCACTCAACCTTGTAATTTGCCTCTATTGAGCCAGACACATTACAATAGTATAGTATTTTGCCAAATGGTAAAATTATTCTGCCAAGTAGTAAGATTATTTTACTAAGTGGCAAAATGACTCATATAGCTTAGTCACATAACTCAACCACCTCATAGTTAGTAAACTTGTATAAATATCTCAGTATCTTAGAGTGAATAAACCTCAGATCGAAAGTGTTAGCATAAAGAACAAGTATACTGATAAAGAACTTTTGGATTACCTCTTTGATATATTTTGGCCTCATAAAACTACTGACTCTGAGAGTCAAGAAGACAAGAATTCAAGATAAAGAAATCTGATATACTTGCTAAGTTTAGCATCTATTATGTTATAACTTAGTATCTATTAGCTGGTAATTCAAGACAAATCCCTCACTTTTAAGCTGAATAATAAATAACCACTATAAGAACCCACATAACACTATCAGACAGAATGGACATGAGACTACCCATATTCTATAGATATACTTTCAATGAATCAATCATCACCTTCATTGATGATTTTGAGCAGTATGCTACTGTCAGGACCCTGACTGCAATATAGTAAGTAGCCCTACTCCCTGTAAGCCTTAGAGGCCCAGCAAGAACTGCCTTCACTGCAGTCAACCATGCAGGAGCTGATGATCCAGCAACATTATTAGCCATGAAGACTTAGCTCTAAAACACCTATTATACTGATGAAATCAAACAAGCTCTCAAGGATCAATTGAACACCATCTGTCAAGAAATGACTGAAGACCCAAATACATTCTATACAAGAATCTGGCATCAAATAGTCCTTGCTGACTACCCCAATGCAGTTCAAGACTAGGTGGCCAAAAATACCTTTATGAAAGATATCCACTAAGAAATCGCCTTAGCCATCCAATCTACTCTAATGGCACTAGACCTGGTACAGAAAGTTACCTATGCTCAAAGATACTGGACCACTAGGCACCCTTAAGGCCATACAATGAAAAAAGTAACTGGAGTAAAAATTGAACCAAAGAATACCCACATAGCCCCAATTGCCATAGTCAATAGAAATACTCAACAATAACAACCACAATCTCAAGAACTAAGAAAGGCTGACCCAATGGAGGAACTGGCCAAACAGTTTGCAAAGATGACTACACATCTGAGTGATGTAGTCAAGAAGTTCAAGAAGCAGCCAGTACAGAAGTTTGCTGCCACAAATGAAAGATGATTAATAATATACTACAAATATAAAAAAGAAGACCATTATGCCTCAGAATGCATGGCAGAAAGCAAGTGCAAAGCTCAGTTAAGTAATGTAGCTAGGAATCAAGAACAGGCAACACCATCACCTTTGAAGAAATTGGAGAATCAGAGGAAGAGCAGGAGGAATGGGAAGCTTATTCTGCTATCTCAAGCAAGAAGGACAACTGAGCTACCCCCTACAAGAAGCCAGTGGGCAGACCTCCAAAGAAGACCCAAGCACAAACAAAAAGGTCAGAAGTAGCCATCAAAAAAGAAATATAGCCAAGTGAGATTGACCAGGACATGGAGCTGGAACAAGATGCCAAGCTGAAACAGGCAGTAGAAGATATTATCTGAAACACCACTCCATCAAGTGAAGGAAAGAAGGAGCAGAAGTTGTGCAAGACCAAGACTTTCAAGTATGATATCTTCAAGAACCTCAAAGACCAAAAAGTCAATGCAACCTTTGGTCAACTGGCAGAAATCCCAACCTTCAGATAACAAATAAGAACAGGAATCTCAGATATCAGAAAAGATCAAGGTTGGAGAATCATCAAAGCCAACAATGCTCAAGAAGACTCAAGTGAAGAGAGTGAAGACAATCAAAAGACATCAGCTTATGCTACCTGTCAGATTGAAGACTGAGTCTTTGAAGCCATAAATGATATAGGAGCTGGAGAATGTCTTATCACCAAAAAGGCAGTAGACTGCCTGGGTTGAGAAATAGAAGAAGCAATCAAACTGGTATTCATCACAGCTGATAGAATGTGAGCAACACTCTTGGGAAAGATCCGAGATATTCCAATCAAGTTCAGAGAAGCCACCATCTCTATAGATGTCATCATCACTAATACCACAAATTATAATATCCTTATTGGCAATCAATGGCTTTATAAAGCCAAGGTAATGATTGATCTCAGTGCTCAGAAGATGCAGATTGTCTATTGAGGCAGGAAGATCAGAATTTCAATCAATGTCTAAAAAGAAGTCTGCCCTGAGATGGAGAAAGAATAAGAAGAAGAGGCCTATATAGTCACTATAAGGAAAGGAAAAGACAAGCAGCTGATAGATGAAGAATGACATACAAGAATTGCAGATAGATATACTCCATAAGGAAGGTACCCCTATGGTGAAAGAATGTATTATGCCCAACACTTGGATCACTGCTATTCCTGTATCATCGAGATAAAGAAGATTACTAATAGGCCAAAGAAGAACCAGGAGGAACCTGAAGATGGACCATTAGAGCTATTGGATGATAGTGATGATGAGGAGGAAAATATCATGGTCAAGATATGAAGAATCCACCCTGATGCAGTTATGCCTCAGTACAAAACAGAAAATGCAACTGGAATGGATCTATCTACCACCATCTATACAATTCTCAAACCACAGACCACTACTATTCTTGGAACAGGAATTGAAGTAACCATCCTGCCAAATCATGTTGGAATCCTCAAGACAAGAAGCAGCTTGGCAAAACGTGAAATATCTATTGAAGGAGGAGTCATTGATTCAGACTATATGGAAGAAATTCTCCTTCTTGCAAGGAATCACAATCCAATAATTCCATTTGAAGTAAGGAAGAAGGATTGGCTAGCACAGATGCTCATCTTACCTATCCTTAACCCAAGAATCAAGGAAGTCACAAACATCAGACAAACCAACTGAGGAAGAGCTGGATTTGACTCTACAGAAAGAGAAGCCCTTGCAGTAATCAAGATTACCAAATTGGACTATAAGAGAGAAGAAAACTAAGATAAACACACCTACATAATTGGAAGAAACTTTCCTCTCAGGAAAGAATTGTCAGACCTCTTGTATGTATTTGAGGATATACTAGCCACAAACTTCAAGGACATTAAGACCAAGGAACTCTTATTCTATCATGATGTCAATACAGGTGATGCAAAGCCAATCTATCAGAAGGCTCACTCCATTCCACCAGCTTATAGAGAATGGCTCAAAATGGAAATCAAGGAGATGGAGGAATCCAGTATCATCAAAGAAGCCAGCAGCCCTTAGTTATTACCTATTGTTCTAGTACCAAAGAAAGGAAGCCAACTAGGAGAATTTGTACCAAGGCTCTGCACAGACTATCAAAGACTCAATGAGGTCACAGAAAAAGACAGACAACCATTGCCCAATATTGATGACATTCTCATCATGCTGGAAAATGAAGCACAATTCTATATCACTCTGGATCTATTCTTAGGATTCTATCAAATCAGCTTTATATTTAAAGCCAGCAAAAGATCAGCCTTTATCACTCCAGATGGAACCTATATCTATCTTCGCATGCTCTTTGGAATGTGCAATGCACTAACAAGCTTCCAGTGGATGATAAATAGTATCTTCAGAAATATTATGGAAAAATGGATGATGGTATATGTGAATGATATGATTATCTTCAGTCAGACAGCCAAGAAACACTTGAAACATATCAAGGAAATCCTCAGAAGGCTCCACAAACATAGTCTCTATATTAAGCCCAAAAAATGCAAATTTAGAGAAAAAGAAATTATATATCTTAGACATATCATCAATTATGAAGGAACACACACTGACCCCACAAAGATCAAAGCAGTAGCAGCATACCCAGTACCCACTAGCATCACTGAAGCTCAGGTCTTTATGGGTCTTGCATCCTACTACAGAAGATTCATTTGAAGATTCTCCCACATTGCCAGCTCCATCTCTGATCTGTTCAGGAAAGAGGTCAAATTTCAGTGGATACAACAGTAGCAACTAGTCTTCAATGAACTTAAGATCAGATTGACACAGATCCCAATCTTGAGAGGACCTGACTGGACTCAAGAGTTCATCCTACAGACAGATGTCAGTGTAATGGGACTTGGAGCTGTCTTTGCTCAGAAGAAGAATGGTATCGAATATATGATAGCCTATCTCAGCAGAGGTACCTGGAGAGCTGAGCAATCCTATGAATCATATAAGCTAGAATGCCTTACAGTCATTTGGATTATAGAAAAGTTCCACTACTACTTAGTCAGAAGACACTTCACTATCCAGACAGACCACTCAGCACTCACCTAGTTGCTCACTACCAGTGAGCCAAAAGGAATCTATGCTCAATGGATCATGAAGCTGTAGGCATATGATGTCACAATTACACACTGCTCTGGAAGAACCAATGCCAATGCCAATACCCTCTCATGGACACCCCAAAGGACCCAACCCCTACCAAATTATCATGAATAAGGAGCTGTACTATGGAATAATCAGCTATCTGGGGCAGTGAAAGATGCTCCTACATCTGGAAGAATGGACAAAAACAATTATTAATTGGACATGGAAACAATTCGAAACTGATAGAGAAATACTCAATAAAGGACAGCAATTAGTTATTCCTGAGCACCAAAAGAATCAAGTGATGAAGAAGGTATATAAACAAGGTCATATAGGAGGAAAAACACATATGATAAAACAAAAAGAACCATGCGGTGGTCAGGAATGGAAGAAGACATCAGGTAATTTGTCAGAACCTGTAACAAATACCAGAAATAGAAACAAGACCAATGGAATCAAGCCTCTGGATCAGCAGACATTGAATCAATACCATTTGCCCACATTACAATAGATGTCATTAGTCCTCTACCCCTGACATTGATAGGCAATCAATATGTCATTGTGATTATAGACCTATTTACAAAATGGATAGAGGCCAGATCTCTCAAAGAAGCCAATGTACAGTCAATTGCTAATTTCCTTCACAGAGAAATCATCTGCCAATTCAAGACCCCAAAGCAAGTTACTACTGATAGAGGAATGGAATTTGTCAATCAGTTCTATAAGATTCTTTACAAAAAATACAAGATCCAATACATCAAGACCACAGCCTATCACTCACAAGGAAATGGACAGGTAGAACGAACCAATAAGACCCTCAAGAATATTATTGCCAAGATCTGTGATGAATATGGAAACTGGAACCACTATCTTCCAATAGCATTATCTACTCTGCAGGATATATGATCACAAAGTACCCATTTCACACTGCAAGAAATGCTATTCAGAGAAGAAGTTCTAGTGGAAGTTTGTCAGCAAATAATGATACAACCTGAAAGTATGTGGACATAGAGATATGGAGATTGTACCAAATTAGGAAAAAGACAGAGGATTACATCATCAAGGCACAAGCACTGTAATGGAACAATGCAGAAAAGACTCGCAAACCCCTGGAGATAATCAAGATAGGAGACAAAGTTCTAGTATATCAGAATATGGTAGAAGCTTCTTGATCAAGGAAACTGGAGCCCAAGTGGAAAGGACCTTATCTGGTGCAGAATATAAAAGGAATCACCTTTTGGCTACAAAAACTTATAGACACAATAATCTCCACTACCATCCATTGAAACTGACTCAAGAAGTATTATGACCAATAATTGAAGCACTGCAACAGTACTCAAGATCACTAGTGCTGCCCAAAGAGCCATCGAGAGACAATGGTATACTACAGAGCCTCCAACTATAGAGAAATCTTTTGACAGTATTAGAAGTATTATACAGATCCATCTTTCTTGAATCTCACACTTCAAGGCCTATCAGCATTATATAGAATTCCAAAAGTACTTCAAACTTGGACAGATACTCAATCAGAACCAGAATATGACCAAAGATGATTAGATCACCAAATGCCAGCTCTTCTATGCTCAAGTTACTATTGCCAAGAGAATTCATAAGTTATTTCGAGATAATAAGTCAGCATTGGCCCACCTGAGAGGAATCGCCCCCTCAGACTTCAAGCAAGTTAAGTGACACCATTGAGAAACAGTAATACAATAGATTGCCCAGTACAAGACCATTCAGACCATTGAAGCCTAGGAGTTTGAATAGATGTTTCAGAGATGAAATCACCTATTCAGGAGGAAGTTGTGATGGTAGAGCCAAATTTGGATAGAAGGAATAAGAGATAGACATTTGATGGCAACCAGTCTCAAATTAGTATAGTCTTATAGTTAGCAGTTCCCAATTCTGTCAATATCAAAATAGAAGACTTGATATAGTATAGTATTTTGCCAAATAGTGAAATTATTCTGCCAAGTGGTGAGATTATTTCACTAAATGGCAAAATGACTCATAGCTTAGCCACATAACTCAACCACCTCATAGTTAGTAAACTTGTATAAATATCTCAGTATCTTAGAGTGTGAATAAACCTCAGATCGAAAGTGTTAGCATAAAGAACAAGTATATTGATAAAGGACTTTCAGATTACCTCTTTGACACATTTTGGCCTCACGAAACTACTGACTCTGGGAGTCAAGAAGACAAAAATTCAAGATAAAGAAATCTGATGTACTTGCTAAGTTTAGCATCTGCTATGTTACAATATATTTTTAGTACTAATCAGAACTCATAATCTAAATAGTATAATATTATATTCAAAGAACAAACAGAAGTAGTCATTTATTAATAATATAAAGTAATTT